>DWQX01003350.1:0-18118 GCA_018245475.1 Pharmacophagus antenor
CGTAATTTAACATTATCACAATGTTAACAAAAGTACTAAAATATTATTCTTTAAGACGGTAATAAATTTTGTCTACTCCCAATTTTGAGCAGATGTAATACAATTGTTTTTTTCAACTACTGTTCGAACGATGTACAAATTTCTTGCTTTAAATTAATAAACGTGACTGTGTTTTTTACGTTGACATTTTGGGTTAGAAAATTTTGAAATTTACGATATTTTGTATTTTGTATATTATAATAAATGTTTTTATGTAATGATTTTGTTTATTTATACCTAAAATAGGAAACTGGCAATACATGTATAACAGAATTTTATGATATCGAAAAACGATTTACGTTTTGGCATAGTTAGTTTTAATTTTTGATATCCACACGTCGTTGGATACTAGTGTAAAGTCATTAGATAATGACATCTCAACACGGTGTTTTTGTCTAAATCATAATAAATATTTTATTATTGTTTATCTAAAATAAAGAATTTGACGTCCATGGAGATGTGTGAGAATTCAATTTGTTCATTTCCTAGTTTGTCTTTTAAATATTATTACAGTATTTAGTTGTGTAACATATAAGTATAAAAACCATTAATAAAATAACAAGTAAATAAATAATTATCTTATCACGTTGCGTGGTAACTGTCGCTAGTATGTGATGGTAGAGATTTTAGTACAATTTTATATATTTTATATTTTTTTAAACATATACCTATCTTTCAAGTCACGTTAAATGTGTTTATTATAATCGAATGCCTCTGAGGCGCAGCGGTTTACTGTTTTCCTGGGCCACATGAGTAGGGTAGGATTGTGGTAAGGTTTTTTAACCCGCCTGGATGGATAGCTACCGCTCTCAATGTCAATCTGCCGCCATAACAGTGTTGTATTCCGGCAGTAATACACTTGAGAGCTAGATTATTTTGAGCAAATCAAGTTTCACTATCTACGGCATTCTTAGAATCTATTATTTCGTGGTTCATATAGTAGTTTACTCGTAGATGTCAGTATAGAAAATTACCCGTGTCCCAGACCTCGGCCACACGAAATTTATTACGTACAATTATGTAAATAAATGAAACAACCATGCATAAAATCAGCAGTAATTAACAATTTATATTTTTGTTAACATTTTGTTTTTTTATCATTTAAAAACTCATTAAATTAATAGTGGACTCTGTTCATCAAAACACTTCTGAGCCTATTCTTATAAATGTTATCCCGTTGGTGATAGCGAAATGTTATTAAACTAAAATTGTGCGTTTTTTGTCTCAGTATCATTATTTAACGTAAGTAAAAAAAAATATATCTGAAAAATACAAGCTCTTACCCGTGCGCTTTTTAAAATACTGCGCGAGAAGTCCGAGATTTATTACTTCAATCCGCTGCTCGTTTGGGGTACACAAAGAAAGTCTGGGTAGCGTCTTCATTCTTCGGTGTTTTTAAAAAGTTAGTCTGGTAACTTTAAAAGATCTTAGAGGAATTACAGTTACGGTTTTTTTTTTATATTTCCAAATTATTCTCCCTTTGTGGAGTGCTGAATTTAAGATGGATCCAAAGAACTCACAAGTGGGATACGTTCGAGTGTCGTTTATTCTATTTCTTTGTTCAAATATCAGAAAAAGTATATTATATTAGCACTTAAAAGGATAGATTAAAAATATTGAGAAAATGTTTTTTTAGTTTAGTTAATATTGCATGAAACACAGTTATGTAGTTATCTAAGATTGGAATACTTGAACCATGTAATTTTCAAATTAATTTAAAAAAAAATTTTCTGAGTAAGTACTACATACAAAACTACGTACAAATTAATGGACTTGGAGATTTCGAAGCGAAGTGGTTTACCGCTGATTCTGTAACGCGGAGGTCCCGGGTTCGATTCCCGAGCCATAGGTGTAGTCTAGAAACTGTAAGGGTTTCATACCCGCCTGGCTAGGTAAAATACTCAATGATAATCTACCATCATAACCGCATTGCTAAGTTCTGGTAGTCATATATGTATGTGAGAACTAAAATTACTCTGTTCCCGCTTCTCAATCTATGGTCTCATCATCACTTAACATTAGTTTGAAATCGAGGTCGCTAGCCATATTTTTTTTTTATCACTTATGGGCTAACACTTGGCCTCGATTTCACCTGATTGAGTACATAGATGGTAAAGCATGTTCGCCCATAATACATCCGGGTCTCATATGTATGGTTGCCGAAATACAGTAGTAGCTAGCCAAACGGATTTGAAAAATCCTACCACCATTCAGACTCCAATACTCTTGTAGCCCGGGAAACGAACCCGGGACCTCCGCGTTACAAGGCAAACGGCTAAACCACTGCGCCACGGAGGCAGTCAAAAATACCTACCCAAAATTGATATGTGGACTTGTAACACCAAGCTTTAAATCCCAACCGAGTTTTGTTACAAAAGAGAAAATTTACAATTGTCGTGTAATGAATTAGAACTTGCGATATTCGAATCGCCAGTAGCATTCAAAATGTTTAACTTGTTCAATTGTTAAGGGTTGGTGATTAATTTGATGTTGCGTAAACGTCTTTATAACCATTGTTAATTAATAAAACTGTTATTAGCAGGCGTACCTAGCAGGACCTTCTACTAAAGAAAAAAAAAAAGAAAAAATAAGGTAAAGTAGAAATAAATGTAATAAATTGCTGAAGAGAACAGATGACCGTTAGATAACGTATTGTTTTATGTTCAAAACTAAGAAGAAAGATCAAAGATAAGAAGTACATCTGATGTTCTCTGTGTTGTTATTTGTTAATTCGTACATTTAAATCAACAAAAAACGCTGTACAGGATCATGAACTGAAATGTGAATATTTTTTAATTCTCAAGCATAAATCAAGTCGTGCATTTTTAACAAAAGGAAAACCTTCAGCGAGTCGCCCGCCCAAAATTTATTATCCATGGTCGCCAGACGCCTGGTATGTACGTAAAAGCTGTACTATTTTCGTGCTTTCTTTTAAACTCGACAGGGCCTTTGTTTCAAATTTTAATAAATTTGAACGAACAGTTCCGCTTTTGGATCGATTCGTTTTCAAAAAAAGAATCTATTTTAACTGATTTTGTTTTGTTTAAAATAATGTACAAGGCAAAGCTGAACGAAGAATCGACGTTTCCGTGCTTATAGTACTTTCACGTTAAAGAGAATGATACACGAACTCTCGCCGTAGAAAGTAAATCTCGCAGCAATGCGATCTAAATAAAACTTTATGACAGATATATAGCTCTACATTTATCCCCCTCGGTAAATGCCTCGTGACCCAAATTCATAAATATGTAAAGATAGTTTACGGCTCTCTTGTACTGCCTGGAATTGTCAATAGATGGATAACAGTCGAATGGAGAACTCATGAAAATAGACTTTCACCGTCGGAAAAATATTCATAAACGTGAATACCGAATCTACGGGTCCATAATATTATTTCGGGGATCTAATGTTATAGTGATCTGAAGATATATTTCTCGTTACATATTGACTTTTAATTCTTTAACCCTTGTGATACCACAATACTTTTCTATGTTCAAGTATTTGTCTATTGCTTCATTATTCACTATTACATTCAAGTTTTTCTAAAATTTACGAAATCTTTTTATTTAGATGTCTTGAGTAAGTTAAAATTAGATTGTATTTTTTTTAAACCTCGTCTTTTTCCTAAATCAATAATTGACCCTGCTATGACGATCGATTGCGCACAGTGCAACAGAATTATTTTTTTTTCTTATCACTTATTGGCTGACATTTGAATTTGATTTCAACTAATGTTAAGTGGAAAAGAGGTCATAGGCGGTAAAGCGTGGTCGTCCAGAATATTTCTAGCTGTCAGAGGCGTGAATGCCGAAGCACAGTAATGCTGTTATGGCGATAGACTGACATTGAGAATGTTAACTAGGCAGGCAGAGTCCATATACCCTGCGACCATCCAGATTCCACTTCTTTCGTGGCCCGGGATTACAACCCGGGACCTCCGCGCTTCAAGGTAAGCGGTAAACATCTGCGCCCCTCAATGCAAACAAAAATTAATCTGAAATAAAATAAACATTAGGTTACGGCGGTGTGTTTCTTCAAGTAAGAATTTATGTAATTAAAAAATATCCTTTTTTCCATTTCAATTATTGAAATGTACGTTTTAATCTAAAAGTTCGCGGCATATTTTTAATTAGACCCCTAATTTGCGAATAACATAGAAAAAACTATTTTTTATTAAAGAAACATATATATTTATTGAATCTTTTATGTGCCATCCAATTCACACTGAGAAATAATGAAATCTACTAATAACATTGTGTGAATATGTTACTGACTTAAGAAGCGCTGTAGTTACGCAGTTTGATTGAGAGATGGCGTTATGGGTTGCGTTAACTTTGAAGCTATTTCAGAGCACTGCTGAATGGAATGCATTTTCTTTGCCCGTTGTTAAACGTTAAGGTTTGTTTTTCGTGCTTAAGCGTATTTAACGTTTTGTAAAGATTTAATAAAATTTGGATTATTCAACGGGATTCGTCCAATGTTATATGTTTATAGATTTTAATAACAAAGTAAGAGATGGCTCTGGGACGCAATGGTTTACTGCTTGCTCTCTACCGCGAAGGTACCTGGTTTGAATTCTAGTCCATATTAGTGGTGCAATCTGGATGGTGGTAGCGTTTCCGAAATCAGGCTAGCTTCCACCCTTAATGTCAATCTACAGCCGTAATAGCATTGCTGTGTTGCGGAAGTCAATACACATGAGAACCAGATGTATTCTGGGTAAGCATGCTTACACCTAATGTTCAGTGACAATTCACTGAACATAAGGTGTAACTGCCGTGTAAGTGTTAGCCCATAAGTGATAAAAAAGTTCGTGCCGCGTACACAATAGCATACTCTATTTATATGCTACTTATGGTAGTAATTTCACAAGCATTTCTTTGCCCTCTTTTGTCATTTATTATAACAGCGTAAATTTTGTGTAAATTATATCTGTATAAAATACACGCTTATTACAATGTAAACTATGAACATCAACATGTTCCTGTTAAATCGATGAAAAATACCCCCCGCGTAAAAGGAACCGCCGGAAATCACCGCCTCCTACACCGCAGTAATGATAAATTGGTGTTTCACTTCCGCCTTTAGAATTGATTAATCACGCAGATGACACGGAGAAAAAGTGATAACTTTCAGTTTGACTAAGTTTTAAGTGAACCATCACCGTACTTCGGGAAGTGGAATTTATTTAACTTCCCGCTCAGGACAAACATTTTTGCGATGAACAATTAAGTACTTATTTAAAATATCTATGTATATTTATATATCGGTCTCTGATAACCCATACCACAGGTGCTTTGCTACCTATCTTGGGATTAGAGTGCTGTGTGTTAAATGTGCTAGATATTTATTTATATAAAAGTGTGTGATTATTTTTTTTTAATTAAATATTCGAATCAGAAGTGATCCTTGGAAATTTAATACTACAAAATATTGTAATATGTAGTTCAGCGGCGCGACGGCTTTTCGCCTTTTAAAACGGAGTTTCCCTGATTCGATTCTAAAGCTTCGTTAGTTATAGTTTGGATAGCGATTTCATTATTTCTACGCTAAAAGCAAAAAAAAAAACTTCTTTCGTGATGGGTTAACATTGAGCTTAATTTCACAAGATGTTAAGTGACAATGAAGATGTGAGCAGTGAAGCGTATTCATCCAGAATACACAAACTCTTCATTTATGACGATATCATTACAGCAGGTTAATATAAAGTGTGGTAGCTAAGAAAATAAATAAAAAACCACTTTTATTTGGTCCCGGAATCGGACCAAGGACTTCCGTGTTACAAGGCAAGCGATTAACCATTGCGTAGTGGTGGCGGTCAAAAATGCCCGGTCCTTGTAAATACGTGCCCCAACATTTAGGCTCTCTAAACTTTACATAACTTTTTGCCGAAGTAAAGACATTTACATATTTAAGCGTCACAGGTGACGGAGAATGGCGCACCATTAAAAACGGTAAAAAAGATCCCACGAGAAACTTTAGTAGGCTAACACTTTATATCATTGCCGATATTTTCTTTTGAAACATCTCCCCCGCACCAGAATAAATTGTTGAAAAAAAAAAACAAAATAAAAATGTTACGTTTCGACAATGTTTGTTATAGTGTTTTCTCATTTATAAATGGTAATACTCGTATGTGTCACGGCTGTCTTTGGGCGACTGATCATTTTTAGAGTTCTAGTACCTGAAGAGTCTTTCCGTACCCAATTACTGAGTAATCAAGCTTCCGTAAGCCTGTCTCTCTGTCGATCAGTGGGTTCTATCACATGGACCGTAATAGCTAGAAAGTTGATATTTTCACAGATTGAATATGATACGTATATCATTTTGCTACTAGAGTAACAAATAATATAACTATTATAATATTACAAAATATACTAAAATAAAATTAGTTCTTCACTTAATCTATTGAGTGTGAATGACATTTTTTAGATTTTTCATTTGGTGAGAGGCTACCATGTGCTTCTACAACTTTTTGCCTGACTTACAAAGTCTGCTATATATATACTGTACGGAATCCTACGCATTGCGAGACCAATTAACACTTGGCTAGTAATTCATTATGTGAACTCGCTCCTTTACATATTCAGTCTTAAAAATTATGTTTGTTTATTGACAATATCGGATACGCTATTCCGTAAAAATGCTAAGAGGATTAGCTACTAACTGCTGTATAGAAATATGTAATCATTTGCTGAAGCGAGACGAAGTAATTTTTTGCTGATTAGTAAGCGTGTGTCTTTATACATAAGGATGGTTTTATCCAAGAAGGAGGCATTTCCATCGAGCTGGTTGTATACGATTCAGCAGCGATGTCACCTGCACCCCAAAACAACACATTTATATTCCAACTTTGTACATAACCTTCCAAAATTTTGCTTAAATTCCGCAGATGGCATCTTGTTCATATAACAAGTAAGGATATTTTGCAACAGCAGTGAAATAAACGTGTTAAAATTTCTGTATTTACTTTTAAACGGTCCTGTGTCTCTAATGTTTATTTTGTAAAGGAAAGTCATGTGAATACTTGAAGTATAATAATTTTTTCACTGCCTTCGTGGCGCAGTGGTTTACCCGCTTGGCTAGTAACGCGCAGGTCCCGGGTCCCTTTTTTCATTGTTTACACGCAGTGGACACGCATATTATATTCCAATACAATATGTGATGGCATCTTAAATTTCGTCGCTCTCTCTACAGTAATTTTACTAAGCACGAATATTTAGTTATACAATATGATTTTTCAATCTTACGTTGATATAAAGTTATTCTTAGTTATATATATAGAATAGAGGAGCTTATTAAGTAAATAAAATAATGTTGATTTAAGTTTATATCCTTCGGGCTATGTTTAATAAATTCTGTGAAGCAAACATCTTATTACGCCTACTAATGTATTACTCACAAATGTATAGAAGCAAAAACATCAATAATTTGTTTATAGTATCTGTAAATATGTTTTTATAAATAACTAATATTCAACATCCAAATGTTTCACGGAATGTTACATATTTTCTGACATCAGATCGAATGCAAAATACAAAAGACCGGATTTGGCGATGTGCCCGTCCTAGTTAATTGTATTACGTTGCGAAAGATTTTTGTTTACTGCATTTTGTTTTCATATACAAATTGTTTTGTGTTGTGATTTGTCAGTCAGATAAGATCTGTGCTCGTCGACGGACGATGGCATCTAAAGTTATGTAATTCTTGCAAGTTTATCGTCCTCCTTAAAAATAAATGAAGAAAATATATAGATTACAGTCTTTGATGTCTGTAATGGGATACAAAATTTTTATCGGAAAATATCACGAATCAAAAAAAGTAACTATCAGGGTTAAACCCTAATAATACAATAATCGAAAAGATTGATTGGTGGTTAAAATTAGGCGTTTATACTAACGAAAGTACTATAAGCAAATCTTTCATCGAATGCTAAAGTTAACTTGCGAAGTAAGAGGAGAAGTAATTACTTGTATGTTATGGAAGTAGATTTGATAATATTACATTATATTTGTACTTATTTGCTTCAGTTATTACTATTTTGGAAATATTGTATCACACCGGTATAATATAAAGAATTGGCTCAATGCCAGCAGTGTAAAATTACAAAAAAAAAAGGAAAAAGAAGAATGCTTCACGGAACTTATCAGTCTTCAGGACACGCGATCCGGATGGAAATTCAATTAGCATTGGATGCACCATTGTCATAGTGCTGCAGCTTTTAGCAATTTTGATTCGATTGTGATATTTAGCTCATTTGATTTATTTTCGTTATATTTGGTGAAACAATTATCAACTGCTAATAAGTTCTAATCAAAAGAGACACTATATCTTTTTTCTATTGCAAAACGGAAATGTGCCATCACTATTACATTTTGGACCATACAACATAGCAGTTACTTCAAACAGAATATATATGGTTATATCAATAATCGTTATAAAAAGGTTTTTATTGTAAATAAATAAAAGTGAATTCATGTGTACATATAAAATTCAATGTCCTGACTGATTCACAGAGTGAATGACTGACCTGTACATTGCGCAGGTTTAACCGCTGGTCCTAGAGACATGAAAGTAAGGTGTACTCTTCGTGGTGAGTCCACTAAAAAAGGATTGTTTTGAAATTTCATACCTGAAGTTGGGTTAACATTTCAATTTAAATTTTTATTCTCCATGTCCATGTACACGAAAATTGTTACACATACTAGTGGAGAATTAATCTTCATGATAAATTAAAAAATACTATACACAGAAAAGAAAGTGGGTAATGGATAGTATTAAATAATTATTATCGAACGCAACTAGCTTGAAGAACTTGACGTAACGTATAATTGTATAAATTTCATAGCTCTAAGTCGTTCAATGTAAAATGGGAAACCGGGTTAAATAATTAGTTGGGAGAGTAACCGATGTTTCGATGACACTCCAGTACTGTTGACTTGAATCGTTTAGCCTTTATTCCTGATAATTCGTACAGCTTCATTCATTTCTATTTACAATGAAGTACAGTTTCGTTTTACTATAATGATCTATATCAAAATACCGTAATTTATGATAAACATTAACCGTTATAATTTTTTTAATTATGTTGGCAAGTATTTATGCGACCGGAACTTGAAAATGGATGAATTATTTTCGAATTTCGGTTAAAAGACAGGAACAATCAGATCTTTTAGTAGGAGGTTATAAGAATATGATAAGAATTGATAACCTTAAAATGATCAGTCATTTTCTAGTTTCACTATTTTATGAATTTTGTTTCTACGAGTGTTATAAATTACCTTGAACCTACAAGTTATGGTATTGTATACCAATGATGTTAGTTCATTAGTGAAATGTATTTAGGTAAACGGCTGTTTGATAACATGATTAATTAAATAAAATGAATTTCAATTTCACTTTACTCATTAAATGTTTGAATTGTGTGGCAAAAATTATTCGATAATGCAAAAATAACAAATGTTTATAATTAAATTGTAAATAAATTCACGTTTTTAATTTTCTACATTACAATTGATATCGTATCACCGTGGCACATATACATGCATATTTACAATTATGAATATGTTAGCTGTAAACAGCAAACTGTATAAAATTCTAATGGAACCATACAACGCCCATATTATGTTGTGAAGTCCCCTCGCATCAGACACTGGAGAGCTCTTGAAAGCGGAAACACACGGCACTCGCTGATGAAGCTTTACGTAGAATTTTACATATCATGCGTTCACTCATTACATTAGACTTGTTATTATTTATTGTTCTCGTAATTTATTTATGCATACACACAAAAAAAAGAAAAGTATGAATACATTTAAATATTAATAATGTGCTAAGGCACTAATTATTCCATTATGAAATATATAATTAAAAGTTATATTATACATACTTTTTAAAGTTAAAAGTACTGATTGATAAAATGTCTAACCTGTATGTATGTCAAAGCAAAGCCCTAAATCGTTAGTCCTAGAGATATGAAATTTAGAGTGTAAGTTTTTTGTGATGTGTAGGTATCGATTAAGTTTTAGATATTTCATTTCTAAAAACGGTATCAAACTTCAATTAGTCTTTATTATCTGTGTCGATAGACTTGAAGATTGGTGCACGTATTGGAAGGGTATTAATCTTAATCTCTTCACGCCCTTGGCGACATAGGCCACATATTTATGTACCTCTTTTGTTAATTAAAAATCGTCCCTGAATGGGTTAATATTAGATAAAAAATTAACATCCACCCATAGCGAATACGGGACGTCTAGTGTAATATATAGATGTATATATGTTTATATTATAAATTGTGGAATGATCATATTAATGTCTTTTTTGTTGTATACAGATCCATGTAAATAAAAATTGCCAAAAAGCAAAAGTAAAAATGTATTGATCGTTAATAAAACTTTTAATAATTTCCACGAAACTGTTTTTGAACTCGTTTCTTCATCTTCGATAAGTTGATTGCGAGAATAGGTAAGTACAATTAATCGTGTAAACACAAAAAATAAGTACAATTTAAAGTAGTGTTTGCCAATTCATGATTATTAAAATAGCATATTTCAATATACATTTTAAGAGGTTTTTATTCCATTTCTACATTTAATTGTAGTTCACATTCTCTCTATATACTTTTACATAACTTGTTTCAACTTTCAATCGTTGATAAATTACTTTTTTACTATCCACTCAAGTTCAAACGCATTTTTTAACCATGTAGAAGATGTTACTCGGTGTTTCTTTTTTTAAATTAACTCAATAATTAAATTTAATTAATATTTTTTTAGTTAGTTATATCTAGGAAGCAAGAATCGACATATTCTACTTTTACATTAATTGTATATGTTAATGATAAATCATAATTTTATGTATATTATATGAAGAAATAAGACGTTGATAATAATCTCTGACATCAAAATTCGAACGTTCATACTGGAAATGTTTGACAGTTGAAATCCAATTGCGGAAGAGGATTCGGGCGCAGTCGTGTTTCATGTTTTAGAGAAGGCTTCGTCAGGGAATTACATGGTTTTCAATTTGACAGGGCTATTGCACGCTAGACATTTTGCCGTTTGTAATCTTCTTTATTGACCATTTAATGTATTCCTATCAGACTTCGATGAACATACTTATAACAAGCATAGTAACTTGTGCGACAGAAAGGAATAAGAAGATAGGAATTATCAGTAGACCGGAGACAGCGTTTATTAGAGTCACCCTTAAACGAAAATTTGGATTTCGTGTATTCAGGGGAAAATGGATCGAATAACATAGAATGTAGAGAACACGGCGACAGCCATTTAAATTGTGAACGAAATGAGGAAACGTAGTCGTACTCCCGAACGCTAAAAATTATTTGAATGCAATTGTTCTGAAAGCGATCCAATTCGCTTAGAAGCTCATTTGTAAGGCCAGTATAACATACATATGCGTAATCCAACAATGGGGAAACCAATGTCTTTATTAGTATTATTTTTGCTAGAAATGGGCTAAAAGTTTCGAAAACGACAAAAACGTCGCATAGTATTTGTCGCTTCTTTGCTTACTTAATTGATTTGTAGATACCTATTAAATGGACAATACAATAACAGTACCAGGTTCTTAACTCTCTTGAGGTAGGGAATTACATAATCATTAAGAAGCATAGGTGACAAGGTACTTACACCCGACCTAATAACTCGACGAGGACTTATTACTATTGTATGATATTTAGTGAGATTGATAGCAATACGAAATTTTGTTACTTCATTTAATGATCACGATTAGCATTATCAATAGCCAAATTCATGTCAGCAATGTTCGTTTGAGCGTAAATATGTAAATAGTCAGCGTATAGATGGTAGGAGTAGTGAATATGGGTTGTAATGATAACTATGAAAATGGAAAATAAGAGAGGTGAGGCGAACCCGCCTTGTGGAACGCCGGCCGATAATGGACACCGATCAGAAACCGTCTGACCAACGCAAACTGCCTGCTAACATTCACGAAGATAGGAAAAAACCAGTCCCGTGCTAATGAAGAGAAACTAAGATTGTCAATGACAGTTAGAATCTCATGATATCATGGTCAATAGCATTGAACGCATTAGATTATTATTATTTTAATTCTTTCTTTTAACAATTTTAATTTTTTTTCATAGCCCACATTGCATCTGCTCAACACTAAAGTAGACTAGTAGAAAATGCCCTTTGGTACGTTTTAAACAAAATTGTGCATTAAAGTTTTAAATAAATAAACATCTGACAAAAATGTTAAAAGAAATCGTGAACAGAACATATCGATGTGAAAATGAAAGACTTGAATGACAACTGAAATATTCGCCCTGCTATTTCTTATAGAAATCGAACGGAGACGATGTTTGCATTTTATTGAACGCCTCCAGCTGTTACAC
Organism: Pharmacophagus antenor; assembly: GCA_018245475.1. Classification (NCBI taxonomy): domain Eukaryota; kingdom Metazoa; phylum Arthropoda; class Insecta; order Lepidoptera; family Papilionidae; genus Pharmacophagus; species Pharmacophagus antenor. The sequence continues at coordinate 12,422 of DWQX01003350.1, forward strand.
GTGATAAATTTTGATAGTGAAATGTACGAATATTGCTTTCCTGCATTAGCTAAAATATACATATATATATATATGTAGTCATCATCCTAGATAAAAGTATAAAAAATTCTAGAAGAAATTCGTTTTTGGTCTTTTCAATTTATTTATTTTGTATTTAACGAAAATTAGGTAACACTTGAACATAATGTGACATAATTAAGAGAACGATTAAAAAAAAAATTTGTCAATTAAATTCAAATCGATTCTAAAATCAAAATCCACCATATGCACTGAAACAGCACAGATAAAATATACAAGATGCCGGAAATATATTACGAGGGATCTTTGGCACCGTTTCAATTAATTTCAATGATAATAAATTAACTGCAACTTTATTCATTTCCGTTCCCATTAAAACGTCAAAATGTGGGTAACATGATAGGCCGAATTAAATTTTACAATTGAATTCAGCTGTAGTAGTGTTTTATGTACAATGAGCTATGGCCGCAGCATATTCCGCGCTAACTTTACTAATTAACAGAACTCTGATATATTATTATAATAAAGATAAATCGTAGGAATATCGTTCTATACAAACTTACGTTGGACGATAGGCTTGTATTTGTAAGCTTTTTATTCTGGCCTATTCAATCATTCAGATTTTTATGATTAATGAAATAATGTTTGAAAATCAAAAATAATGACATTATTTTATCTATATTAAATTCAATTAGCGTTCATAACAATAACTATCCGAGCTGTAATCAATTTTGGGTGTATTCACAAAACCTTACCACTTAGTATGGTTTTTCTAATAGAAGTTTCCCCAATGAGTTTTTATTAATACTAGAAATGTAAAGATTAGTGTATTACCGCTTGCCTTGTGATGTGGTCGCCTTGGGTTCGATTCTCGAGCTACATGAGTAGTAAAGTCTAAATGTTGGTCGGGCTTTTCAAACCCGCTTGGCTAGCGATCACTCTCAATGTCGATCTATTGTTATTACAGCTTTGCTGTGTTCCGCTGGTCGTACATGTGAGAGCCAGATGTATTTTGGTTGACCACGCTTCACCTTATAAGGACTAATTGTCGCATAAGAACAGTTAAAATGTAGATCAAGTGTTAGTCCATAATCGATAAAGAAATGTGAATATAGCTTATGATGTGAATTAGCTGGTCTATTTTTATGATAAAAAATTCTCTGCTAATTTTAAAGCAGCACTTGTAAATTTTGTTATATACTAACACATTTATGTATATTCTATAGAGAAGATAATTTTATATTTCCTCGAGTTATATAATTCCTTTATAATAACGACAGCGAGAGCATCCATCATGTAAAGCTTTTGTTGTAAGACAAATATTAAGCGGTTTTACATCTTGCTTCATACTGGAAAATAATGAGTTCCCTTAGACGTTTAATCAATAGAATTATAGACTATTTTTCTGCAATCATGCTATGAAAATATTTATTTTGAGTTGCAGATTTAGTCTGCGCGTTTAGCATATTTAGCGATATCCATAATTGTGTCGGTAGATGGCTCTGTATTCAAAATATATCTAAAGAGAATTTTCTTGTTCAATTAACTAGTTCATTCAGCACGTTCGGTGTGTATATTTGTCGCTTTAAATCTGTATTGCAAAATAATTGAGGTGTACATTTAGAATTTAATTAAAGAAAAAAAAATATTGACATGTTCGCAAAAATTCTTTATATTTTGTAAAATTTATGTAAGGATTCCTTAGTCTGTATTTAATGTGTAAAATTGTCATTGCTTACTTTTAATTCTTAACCCTTTGATATTTTAAAACTAACTTACACCATTATGTTTATAACAAAATGTATTATAATTTCCACTCATAGAGCCGAATGACAAAATATAAAGTGTGATTTTCAACCGTTTCGTAACTCTTAATGCATTTAACAAATTTTGAAATAAACGTAGTGATCAACTTTTCAGTTCTTTGTCAAACGTTTAACTCGGAAGCGAACATGGTACTGAAAATTTTGTGTTAATATAGTGAAATACACAGTGATAGATATTTTGAAAGAAGTTTATATGTTAACATACGTCATAGTTGCAAATACGTAGATGCAATTAATAAATATCGGATCGAATTTGGTTGACGAGTGGAACATTTGAGAATTTAACGCACGTTATATCTCAATCTTCCCCCTTATCACTGCTTTACTACTGCAGATAATGATTATCTGTTATTTTTAACGGTCTAGATATTTTACGCTGTATGTTTAATGTTAAATCGAGACTGACTGTTAGAACTTTTGATTAAGCTGATTCTAAGTAACGCAGAATTCATTTCGAGAATTTCATTCAACATCCAGTATAACCTGCATAAATTTTATCTATGCAGAATATGATAATTCCGGTACGTTTTATTATATTGAAACTTATCTCACTTTCTATTAAGAAAAATATAAAAGTAAACAATATTAACTATACTTTTTTTAAAAAGGTTTTTTTAATTTTTTTATTTAGTATGGGATTTATATTGTTTTATAGATTGAAAATATTGTGTTCTGCATTGCGATATACGGAACAAGATCTAATATATCAAATTTTAAATGTGGTAATGTAAAGTAATTCTAATTATAAAAACAGGATGCTCTTTGTCATCGTGAGAACTTTCTATTCTTTTTGATGTACAAGTTTTAAATAAAAGTACTTATAAGATTCTCACCCAATATATTTCTATATCCATACTAAAGAAAGTGATGGGTAAGAGATTAGGTGATAAAATTAGGCCGTAAACTATAAAGAATTACATAAGGCAAATGATGTATTGGTAATTATTGGATAACCAAAATGGCGGTGGACAGGATACATAATTAGAGTAAAAGAAGACCTAGAAAGAAACAAAGGAAACGAGTCAGACTGGAGACAGAACGAAATGGTGGCAATTGGCGAAGGCCTTTGTCCAATGGCATACAGACAGAAGGAAAATTTTTTGATTTAAGTTTTGAAACGTGTTTACGTTAAGGTTTATATTATTTTCTAAATAAAAGCTAGTACAGTAACAGTTTTATAATATTAATAATTGATTATTAGAAAATCAATAATCAATTAATTATCTATTAAATGGGCAAAGTATAACTACCAGTGTAATATATTGTACGAAATTGCTGAACCTAATATGAAAGAAAGTAATAGAGTAAAAAGATAAAAAGAATTAAACATAACAAGTGGTGTACCGCTGAAGAATTCTATTCATGAGAAAGTAAAATACTCTGTAAAGGTTACTGAGAAATCCGATGCACATTCTTCGCTTCCTTCGTCTTATACAATTCAAATCGGAAGGATGTTTGCATTTTATTGAAATCGTTGCAGCTGTTACGTAAGATAAATTTTGATAGTGAAATGTAGGAGATTATTTTTTTTTAAGACAGAAGATATATTTAAAAACCATGCCGCATTTGAAATAAGCCTGTGTTTTACCATCTACGTATGTATTAAATCTTACGACTTTGTTAGAAATGAATAAAGAAGATAATTTTTTGAATTGGTAGTAGAGTTTTTCTTTTATGATTGATTTTCAGAAAAAGCTTTAACTCACTTACTCTCAAAGTCACGTGTTATTAAGTGACAATTTACTTCGGCACTCATATGTATGACTGAGGGAATACAGCAATGCTTTTAAGGCGTCAGATTAATATTGTTGATGGTAGATATTCGGGCGGGTTTAAGAAAACCCTAACAAAATTTAAACTAGTCATGTGGTACGGTAATCAAACCTGGGGCCTCCGTGTAAAGTGTAAAGTAAATAGTAAATCACTATGCCAATTAGGCAGTTAAGGTTGTTCAAACTGAATGCTTAACGGTTATATGCCCTGTCCATGACTGTATTTCCTAGGACGTTAACAAATACCATCGCTGTGGTTATTTATGTTAGAGATTTATTTATATTTCAAATTATATAAGTAGTTAAAATCTGAATAAATAATGACAAATAAGTCAAAAAAAAAAACAGTCCACATACATTTATTAATTAATTTTTATGTCTTTTCTTAGGCATTAGTAATAAATAAATTTAGTACACAAAATCTATTCGGCGAACCTAAATTTATATTTTAGGCACGCTTTGCAAATTTATAAATTTAACATTATTAAAATCAATGTAATAGTAATATCGCAGCGAGCGATTCATTCCGAGTACTGATATAACTAATAAATTGTGCGTTCAGTTCCCGCGATACTAGGGAAAGTCGGAAGAATTCGAGGCGTTTCACATTTAATCTTGATAGTATCTGCGTCTTTACCTGGGCCGGTGAAATTTATAACTTATTTTTGAAACTCCGTAAAATTGTCGGTACTCATTTGAGATTTTTTTTTAATTTTATTTAAGTAAAATTGGAGTAGATAGAGCGAATTAATTATTTTAGTAACATTGTTCTCGATAGCAGGATTAGACAGGTGATGGTACCGGTCTACAGGATAGACTTTGCACCAGTCTAGCTTGCATATTTCAATAACCGTGTGCATCAGCAAAACAGATAACATATAATGACAAGTTAAAAATAAGAAAAAAAAAATGGGTTATAAAGTTTTTGATATATATACGGTGATGGTTTTCCTTGAACTTTCACGAACGATATAAGACTAAATCAATATTTAAAATGTATATTATGTACTAATGAAAAAGACGGAAGTAATTCTCAGCGAGATGCTTAAATAGAAATGACAACTAAAAAAAAACCGCGGCTTCCACTGTGCTTTGTTCTCATACAATTCAAATTGGAGAGATATTTGCATTTCACCGGGGTAGCAGTTGTTTCTGAAGACAAATTTTAATATTGAAACGCTTTTCAAATAGCTCGGGTATTTTTCTTAATATGAAGCCATTCTATTTTCAAATTTCATTGTAATTGAATAAGCATTTAAAATGGCTTCGAAAAATTTATAGTATTGTCGCTAAATAAGCATGAAGATATGGAAGCATAGATGTAGATTTATAGAATTTTTTTTTTATTATAATTGAGACTGAAATCTATTTCATTTTATTTAATACTCGACTTCCAGACCCGTCATTTTGACGAACTAAACCTAGATAAAGAGTTTCTTATACTAATATGCGTTTGACTTTTGTATTTTTTTATACTGCCTCTGGCAACTTGTACTATACGTTCTATTGTAAAACAGAAAAAATTAGTATACAATAATGCATAACACAGGGGGACAATTCTGTCATTTAGAGAGGGAGATCAGCAACTTAAAGAAATAGCTAATATAATTCATTGCATTTTTGATTTTCATTTGTTTTTGAGGGCATTGGATAAAAATAGCAAGGGTGTAGGGGGACATAGAAACATGTTTTACTCAAAAGTGGGACATGAGACCAAATAGGTAGGGATGTTTCACAGAATCATTAGCTTTAAACCAGTGTTCTCGTTTAGAGCTTATAATGTTCGGGAGTAAACTAGTATTTTAATGCATACTTTAATATTTTTAATAAAAAAAAAAATCGAATTTAAAATGCACTCTTTTCGAACAGAAATAAACATGTGTAAATATTTTTTTATCGGTTCACTTGGCCTCGATTTCACCTGATGATAAGTGACATTGAGACCGTAGAGACACCTGTTCGCTAAGAATACATCTCGCTGTTATACATGTGCATGACTGTCGGTACACATCAACGCTGCTTATAGCGGCAGAATGACATTGGTGGTTGTAGTTAGCCAGGCGTATTTGAAAAACTACCAC
>DWQX01003351.1:0-18110 GCA_018245475.1 Pharmacophagus antenor
ACTGGCAGAAAATTTACATTAAAGTTTTTAAATAATTAAAAATAAATAATAAACACAACATACTCTAAGCCTTCCTCGACAAATAGCCTCAAAGAGCCTCTCTCTTGTACCAGTAAATGGTAAATATCCGACGAGCAGTACATGGAGCAAGATCCCGGCAGCCCAAACATCGACAGGCTTCCCATACAGTTGACTTGACACCACTTCTGGAGCCATGTAATGCGGTGTACCAATGCGACCTGTAGAATAATATAAGACTCAAACAACAGCATAGATTTATAATATATTCGCAAATTAAATAAAAACAATTAATGCTCGAAGTGATTAAATGTGCTGACGAAACTAAAACATTTTTAAATTTTTATTTACTTGTTTATTAGACATAAACACAATAACATAACAAAATGAACACGCGATAAAATATCAAAGAATAATAGTCAATCAATTGTAAAAACAAAGCATTTTATATGGTTCTTCTTTTTAAAAATCCTCTTTAGCTTCTTATAAAACAAACATTCTAGTGTGTCAAGGTGAATTACAGGTTTTAACATTATTAGCTAATGTCAATTCTTAATAATGTGCTTGTTGTGTAGTTCCTATAAGCCTGTTACATAAATTAAATTTTTGCAACCTTATGTACAAGCTGCATGCTTAAATTAAACCTACTTTCAGATATTATTTTCCTACCTTCTTTTACTATTCTTACGTATATATATAATATAATTTATTCATTACTATTTAATTTGCCTCATTACCAATATAGCAAATTAACAAGTAGAATCTTTACCTAATGTAATTAAGCTTTTTGATTAATTCTCTGGTTTAATTAAATTTTATATTTTAAATAATAGGCAATTAATTAAAATATGAGCGTTCAATGAGTGTTTTAACTAACTCACACTAGCACAAACAAACACTACGCAACGATATCATTAAACAAAAAAAAATATCGTCTATAACGATAGTATATTATATGTAGTTCTAGTGGTACAATTTAATTTAATTTTTTAATTAAGGTAATGATCTTTGGTGTGAGTTAGCTCTATTTAGAAATGATTATGAAACAGATAACAACAAACCAGTGTGAATTTGAAATTAGCGTTTGTAACAATTACTGTGTTATAATGAATATGTGCTGATGCATTCGGTTGGTTAATCAAAAGAGGTGTCTCATTATAGTGAGCATAGTAAGTTAAATATGTGTCTGCTGTATGAGACACGTTGTGATAAATTGGTGATGCATGAGCGGCGATACTTTTATCGACGGAATTCGCACAATTTCCATGCAGTTAGGGCACAACTCGCACTGTTTTCGATGTCTTACCATACTCATCTGATTTGAGATATGCTTGGCCCATTGGACCCACTAGTGGTCGATTGTCCATCACCAATTCTGTACAACACAATCCTATATCATCAAATTGACAATAATATTAATAATTACAAATAATTAATCAATCATTAGGTAGTAATTGTGTTATATTTTAGGACAACGTATTTCTTTTTGAATATCCGTTGTTATATTATTTGACGGAAAATCAATTGAATATTCCTCTCGGGAAAAAGGTAAGTTTTAATTTGTAAAAAATGTTTTGTCTGTACATAGTAGTTATATAATAAACAGAACAGCCACTAAGGTAATATTATATCAATTTAAAGCAATTGAAGCTTTATAGTCATAAAGAATATAATTACATGAAGTTTTAATGTACGATACTATTAGAAGAAGGATGCACAATTCATCTGATAACTAGATGATTATAAACAAACCGAGACTTTTTTTTCATAACAGGTTATTAATCGTATAGACAGCATTGTACAAACTCGCCATTAGTAAAAATATTCCTAAGTTCCACAGAAGTAAAGTAATTTTGATTCTTTGAAAAATACATAAAAAAAAAATTTAAACACCATTGCCATACCTAACCAAATTTAATTATTGTAACACTGAAATAATCGCTATTCCTAATTTTCTAATTTAAAATAAAGTGTTAAAATCGTAGGGAAACAATTGCTATTTTGGGACTGCCTTCAATTTAGTAGAAATTTTATCCTTTATAGAGGCAGCATACTACTTGCATAATGATAATATATTTAACTTTTTTCTTGATATTTGGTATTAATGTAAAGGTTTAAATTTTTCAAAAGTAAGTGTGTTATTACAAGGTAAGTCACGTGACTTTCATGCCATTGTATTTCCTTAATGGAAGCAAATTGTTTTTTTGAAAAGAATTGTCTATTGAACTAAGTTATAAAAAAACTTGCACACTAGCGTACACTTTTAACAGTTCACCCTACGAAGAAGCTGTGAAGGTGATGCCTGAACATATTTTACAGAAAATCTATTTCATGTTACCACCATACCATATTTTGTTGGTGTATAATATATTCAAAATTAATAAATAATAATAAATAAATATATAAATACATGGAACATTAACATTTCACACATAGTACTTTGATTCCAAGATAGGTAGCTAAACAATACATATATTATGGGTTACCAGAGGTTATGCCATGATCTTAATGGATGTGAGACCATCTACCTCCATGGTGCAACAGCCAAATGATACCCATGTAACAAGAAAAAGTAAGAAAGAGAGACTAAGAGAGAGAGGGAAAAAAGTAAGAGAACGAAAGAAAAAGGCACTTATTCCCAAGGGACCTCTACTGTTCATTGAAATCAACCATTCATAATGACTATTTGGAGTTAAATTTTGGTTGGAAAGTTGAGTTTTTCACAACAACCTGACCAGCTACCAATTTCAATACCAATCTGCTACCATAACGGCATATTGTTACAGTCAAACATAACAGCAAGCTTCAACATCTAAGGCCTGATTGACATTTCACATCATGTACTATTAATGTCAAGAGTTGAAAGTGAAGGCCAAGGTCTATGAAAAGGAAACAACAAATAGTATTACACTGACCGGGCGGAGCGCGGTGTGCGGCTGGCGTGGGTAGCTGCGCCGCGACGCCAAACCCGCCAAGTTTGACGGGCGCACAGTTATCACGGCCGGCGAGCAGCACGCAGTGGGGGCGCACATCGCGATGCACTATGTCGTTCTCGTGGCAGTAGCGCAGGGCCTCGAGGATTTGCCGCATGTAGTGGCTGCGGACGTCACAGATGATACTGTTTATTCGTTTACAATATGACAAAACACTTCATTTATAGACATACATGTAATATATAAAATTAGTATATCTTTATTAAGAAAAAACTCACCATGCGACTGCTTCACTGTAGACAAATCCTGCAGTAGCTCTACGTACAACTTCAAAACATAAATCAGAGCCATCCATGCTGAAGAAATAAAAACAGTGTTATTATAATTTAATTTTTTTTAATTTGTTAATATATTCATAGAAAATTAAAATTATTTAAATATAATATCTCTCATCAACTCAAAATTAAAATATGAACTTACTATTCAAAAACCATGTACAACATTCCCTCAGAGCTGTAGGTCTCCAATAGTTCCACAATATGTGGATGCTTTAACATATGACATATTGTAGCTTCCCTTTTCAAATCTGTAATTGATAAATAAATATTTTGGAAAAATATAACTGATATTAATTCACTCATTATGTTGTCATGAAAGAAATACAAGTATGATTTAAAAATACAGATAAGTTAATTAAAATACTTTTATGGAGATAGTACTAAAATTGTTGTTAGTGACATAGCAAATGGATCTGATAAAGTTCTCTGTTAGTTATAGATGCTAATAAAAAGGCCTTTTATGATTTGTAATTAAAGTTTCATAAGGCTTTTGCATATTATTTCAATGATGTATTCTCTATATAATAATTATATCAATGATAAAATAATAGTTCTTCTTTCCATATTGCAGTACCCATTCCAACCTATTTAAGTTTTGTAACAAACATCACTCGTAACTAAAAAGCTATTTGCCTTGGAGTAAGAGTAGCAAATGAATACATTTCTTAAATATATATGATACCTGCAGTACTAAGTCCAGGACTTGCAGTAAAACGGGCAACATCCACAATTTTAACAGCAAATTGCTGTCCAGTCTGACGATGCACACACCGTCTCACAAGACTGAATGGACCTCTACAAATTCAATAAAATAAAGAAATGTACCATCATATAGTAGATGCCCACTTATCATCAAGTGCGATTGTAGTCTGCCAATAATCTAATTAATTAAAAAAAAATGAAAAACCTATGATTTTAAAGAAATGCTTATTTCGTAGAATAATTTCAAAGGTTTTTGTAGACTGTTAATGTGAAATGATGTTTAATCTGTGCTAATCATATGTACACTTGTTATTAATAACTAAGGACATAAAATCAAACTACATAGCATAACATTTTTTTCCTTAAATTTATTAAATGACTAGTGTTCTATTATATATAATAACATTTTAATAGCAATGTAACTTCTTTCTTTACATGCATCATGTTTAGCATTTAAATAATCATCTATGTATGATATGTCTAATAAGAATCTAAATAAAATTACTCTTGTTGGCTAAAATGGAGAATGTCCATTTAAAGCTATCATTTACAGCAAACACCATTCTTGTTTGATAAAAACCTAATGAAGAGAAGTACTTTATAAGGTCATTTCTTAAATTGAAAAACGGCTATTAAATTTTGGAAAAAAAATTAAAAACGGTCGATAAAGTAAAAGGTTCTATTAATAATTTTTGTAATAAACATGAAAAACTTTTACTTACTTGCCAATAATTTCACACAATTCATAAACATCGTCAAATAACACTTCGTCTTCAGCCATTTTTTGAAAAACCCGATTAACTACGTTTTAAAGGTGGTGAAATATCATTCTCAAAAAGTATAACTTTAAAATATGGTTACGCCCTGAGAGCGAATTCTTTACATAAAAAGATTTAATACTTCATATGAACACTAAATAATAAAGGAGATAGAAAATTTAGTGAGCGAAAAAAACACTCGTAAGAATGTGTAATAATTAATTTGTGCATATTAAAATGCTGAAAATTTGTGAAAACTTGCTCATTTTTTCACAATTTTAATAACACTACACTGTAAGACCTTCAAAATAATAACATATGTATTGACCGTTATACGTGCAAAAAATCCAGTCTAAAGATTTTAAGGTATATTAGGAATCATAAAATAATTAATTTATTCTCATTATTTTCTATTTACTTTTGACATTTACTAGGGGTTGCAAATATTGGAAATGAAGTAAGCAGCACCTTCAGTGTTGTCATTCATTTGCTGTTAAGTAGAAATGGTAAATTTTGTACTATGAAAACACAAACTTTAAATCAGTTTAATAAGAAAAAAGCTAGTACATAATTATGAATACCGAAATATGTCTGTGATTTATCATAAATCTGGTGTTTATTCTATAAATGATTAATTATTTTATTTAATACTTTTCACACTAAATTTTTTTCTCCAATTGTAATCAATACACACATTTTGTAATTTTCGAAGCATTACTATTTATAAAACTCTATAAGCTATATATGTTTATTTACTGCTGTTTTATGGCTAACGAAACGACTATAAGCAAAACGTTTTTTTGATCGTGTAATACGCCTGCCCATGACACAGACGCTAATTACTCTCATCTCTCTTCTTGTAATCTCAATAATTTTAATAGCTAGAGTACCGAAAATAAATCGAAAAAGCTAATCAATACACATACATAAACACTGTTTTAGATGCTTTTGAGAAAGTAAAGAGAAATTATCTTGAAAAAACTAATGATGAACTCAATGAAATTAGGTTTTAATTTATAGGATAACATACCCGTATACTAATCGAAATCCGAGTATGATGGTGTTTTGTTCACAAAAATTAAATAATAATTATGTAGAAAATTTTGTTATCCAGTAATTTAATTAACAAAATAAGTTACTTTAATATTTGTAAACGAATTGGCATCTTAGGCACTTATACTTACAACCTAAGTTATGGCCTGAATAATAATGCTATGAATTTATACATACAGTTAAAGTCAAAATTTATTTTCATATATTTTTATTGCACTATATTACAATACTTGTAAATGTTATTTAAGTTCTATATAAGACACCTTAGTTGTGTTTATAATTATAGTTAACTTTTAAAAGTCTTTCTTTCATTTTTTAAACACAGTTTTTCTCAATCACATCAAGTAATTTTATATAATAAAATTATTTCCAATATTTTACGTGTTCTGCTTAATTTAATTTACCAAAATCCGTCTCTTACATTTATATCGTTAGCTTATTTAGTATTTTAATAGCATACTAAAAAGAAGTTAGTGCAAATAAAACACTCCTAAGTAAAGAAAAAATAATAGTGATTTAATTTACATTCTATATTTTAAAATAGACGGACTTTATTGTAATATAGGCTTAACTACATCTCATAATAGTACTATTTACTTTTCTCTTGAAATATTCGCAATCAGGAACAGTAATAACTATGACGTAATCATCATATTTTGAATTTAGTGCCTTATTGACATTAACTAAGTAACTGCAGTTATAGTCTAACTCGTAGATGTTAAAAGTAGTCTCCTGTAACCAGAATAGCATAACTTTAATTTAAACAGATATAAATGGTTGAGAGTAAAACTATCGGGTAGGTTTTTAAAGCCTTTTCTAACCTTTTAACAAAAAGGTATTTATAAGACATAGACAACTTAAATTTAATCACTTCACTGATAAATTTTGAAATATAGTTGATCCTTGCATTTCGTACAATACGAAACGTATAGTATGAAAGTTTTATCTTTATAATACAGATAAATACAAATGTACAGAATTTTTCTTAAAGAATAACTGTCAGTGTGTTGAAGAAGACTAGATTCAATTAATTTCCTTTTAGTTGTTTATGCCATCATTAAATTATACAAACCTCAGTAATTGCCAATAAATCTTTGCTTTGCGTGCTAGGACTTTGGCATTTTATTGATTTCCAATGAACGAAGAATCTGCAAGAATTACATTCCGTGAACACACATGTAATATATGTAGATATAATCTCTAAGTGTTCAAGTGTCTTAGTTTGAATTAAAAATTATACCTTTTATTTTTATCGTTTTTATTGGTGATAGGTTCCCAGGAGATTTTAGCTTTCACCTTATGGTCAACCCAAATAATTTTATTTAATTTAAGATTCTTTATTATTCCGTCCCTTTTTCGCAGAGATTCTGGTGAATGTTCTGATGAAGTTGATAACATTTTATTATAAACATTCTAGAGTTAATGTCAAAGAACAAAAAAATTTTATTGCAAGTAAAGAATCTTATACTAAGATCTTTACTTATCATACATTGCACTGACGAATGTTTCTTGTTTATTTACCTGATTTTATGTTTGTTGTATTATAGAAAATGGCAGCTTTCTCACTACGCAGTTTACCTAGACCAAATTGACTTATAGTTTGTACTTGTAGAAAGTACATTGAATTTGGCTGTAAATCTTTTATTTCTACGTAAGTTTGGTCCTGTAAAGGTATATTGAATTAATAATTTTATTTCATATAGTGTAAACCCATACATCTCATTTGACGTAATATTGAATGGTTACTAATATAAACAGAACATACTTAAATATTATAATAAATTTATTGGTATCATCGTATACTTTAATTTTTTACAGTAATTTTAGTTTAATTGTGTAAAGATGAATCTTTTTCAAATTGTAGTAATAGAACAAAAGCTAAAAAGGTTATGGAAATCTGTGGTGTTCACCTTTGGTACAGTTTGATGATTGACAAGAACTGAGTCTAATTCTCTGCCCAATCCTCGAACGCGCCTACTCCAGAAGACCTTATATCGCATTATCGGTAAATCTGATCGTGGTTCTTTCCATACTAATTTGATGGTGATATTTCCTAGAATTGAAAATATTTATGTTTAAATATGGAATATAACAGAGGTTTAAACGGTGGAGATGACTACCAGTGCAGACAATGAATGCAATGTGGTGCTATATAAACAACTTTCGCCTAACTGTTCTAGACATTCATATCACATACCATCAGGTAAACGTTCTGTTCACTTGGACGTTTCGTATGACAATAAAAAAATATTTATATGAAAAGTTAATGTATACATAAATTTATAATATATGATTTCGAAGCGTCCTTTGTGGCTAACCCCACGCTTTATTTCCGCGGTTTGCTACCGCAGAAATGTTCACAGTGACCAATAAAACTTAAATACCTACCGTTCTCTGTGGGTATCGGTTGAACCTTCAACTTTTTTGGCGGCGGAGGTGGTCTTGGTCCTTTGCGAGGGGTAAACGGTACACTTGGTTCAGAAAAACCACGTGTACCAGACGCGCTTACCGCCGCCACTCTGAATCGGTACCACCGACCAGGTTGCAAATGATTTCGTAGAGATACCTTTGTTCTAAATTTTGTAAATAAAAAAAAATATTGAAAAATCAAAATTCAAAACGTTTCAAACATAACTAAAATAATTAAAAAGAACTAATAACGAAACAGCTACACATTTTTTTTGGTTATTGGAAACACTATAACAAGTTGAACATATGTAATATACATATACTCGTGTACCATCAAAGAAATAGAATAGATCAAAATTTCAGGTTAGCCTTTGTGGCACAAAAATGCAGATACTGTTTACTTGCAAGGGGCTAAAAATACAGGGTTTTTGTTTAATAATTTGACATAGTATTTTATGGTCTTTTTAATTAGCACAACTAATGGTTGCGATAATTGCATTAAAATTATTTAATAAAATACTTTAGAGTAATCTGTGATGGGAAAATCTGTTATTTAATCAATGATGTAATATTCAGCGTCACTGTTTGTCTACAAAATCAATTCTTGGAAATGTTATTAAGATAGCACCGGTATTAATCGTTAGCCTTATTTTTTGTAGCCTGTTAATATTTTAACAGTTAATGAACCATCATGACGGTTTAATAAAAAATGTAAAACCTATTGTATTCAAAGAAAAAGATACTTTCCCACAAATATATTTCAAGTTATCTTTTAATAAGGTCAGTATTAGTTTTCTTTAAAAAAGTTAATTTAAAACTTATTTTTCTTACGTTAAAGTTTTAATTGTTGATAATAAAGCATAGATTTTCTTCATGATTCTATAAAAAGTTTTCAGGAATTTAGTTAAGGTTCTTATTATTTTTAACATACCATTGAAACAATTCATAAAGATAGTTTATCTGTAACAAATATACATAATATATTTTTGTTCTGTCAGATATTATATTAAGAAGACAAAATGAAGATAAAAATAATCTTCTCCAGATCACGTTCTATCATGAACAAATAGATATTTATAAGTCATTTCAAAGAAAATTGGAATGCCATGCCACTAACAATTGAATGTAGAATAGGAATTGAATTTCTGCAACTATATTCAAGATATACATTTTATCCATTAAACTAAAAATTGAAGTTTATAATGCAATTCAAAGGAATCCAGCAAAAACAATTGATGATTACATTACTCGTATTTGTAGAAAAAATAAAACAGACTATAATACTCTGCTATTCAAAAGCCTGTTATCATCAGTTATAACTTAAAAACAATTATAGATTCAAAGCACTGCATATTTTTTATGTGACGTTAGGCGTGAATGTGGGCACGTGTTGGTCATTATAATTTTCAAGCAACAGGATTAGATCTCGAGTTTTAATCTATTTAATTAGAGCTCCAGGATACTTTTTTTTTTCATTGATCGTAATCAAAAATCGAGAGTCATAAAACAATAGATTGTTTAATAACACGAGGTGCTTGATCTCCGTTAAATCCGGGATCTGCTGATCCGGCCCAACTATTCCGGATGTCTTAATCAATGGTAGAAAATCAAATTATACGAGTATTACGCATAAATCTATTTATGTATTCGTTTAAAAAAATCGTCAAAATATATTTAACTTTCAAAAATCGATTCGCTTCTTGGCTAAGTGAATACAATTTAAAAACATTGGTTGTACATATTAAACTTAATCCTAAAATATTTTTTCATCAGTTATGTGCTAACACTTGAGCTCGATTTCATCTGATGGTAAGCGACAATGAGGACGTAGATGGTGATTCGTGTTTGATCAGAATACATGTAGCCCTCACATGTATGACTGCCGGAACACAGCAATGCTGTTGTGGTGGCATATTTATATTGAGAGTGCTAGCTAGCCAGACGGGTTAAAACCATACCACCATCCACCAGAGGCGGTACTCGCATACAAGCCCGAAAGCCCGGCATACTCACTTTAAACAATATGGTGCACTAAAATTAATAAATCATAATCGGTATAATGTCTAAACACGACCATAAAAAAAAATGGAATACTTATATCATACAGTATTACGTTTTATGTAGACGGATATTCACAAGCCCGGGCTTGCCTCGCAGGCACTTCTCTGCCATGTGAACTCCACTAATCCTGTCGCCCGGAAATCAAATCTGGGACCTCCGCGCTTCAAGGTAAGTGGGTAATCCAGTGCGCCACGGAATCAGTTGACATTCTAGTATTTCTAATTTTGTTTATTTAAAGTAAATTCAAACTCGAACTCAGTTATACTTATTACAGCCAGCGTATTCAGGGCAAACACGCTTCATCACCTAGAGGCTTAATGTCATTTAACATCATGTAGCAATAGAAAGTTAAGTGTTTCCAATTGATGATAAAAACCAAATATCTATTTTGCTTCAGATTTTGTCGTACTGTCTTTGTAACAAAAAAATTGTAATAACACTGACTTATTAGTTCTCATTAGAAGATTCCATTCACCGAGACCCGACTCTTCATACTTCGGTCCCAAGTGATGTTGTTCCTCCAGGAGGTAAAGAGTACGACATGGCACCGTACGAGCGACGTCTCCCACGCCGTCAGACCAGCGGAGGAGTACCGAGCGCCTTTTCTCTTTTATTTCCTCCAGTTTCGGTAACGCAGGCAGACCTTAATCAAAAACGAAGTAATTACTTTTGGAACAATTGAAATAAAAATTACACTATGTTAACACATTTTTATTTCAATGAAAAAAATTATAGCTCATTGTAATTAGTACATCAATGCGTACGACCATAACAGAATGCTGTTTTTATTATATAAACACAAATTATCAATTAATTTATAGACAAAGTTTTTTTTATGTTGTTTCAGCGTGTTATTTGTTAGATTACTTATAAGACTGTGCTGAGGTTACTGTTTTACATATGATAGATCTCTCTTACCTATGTTCATAGGAGAATAAGTACTACAACGCCAGTTTCTGTCACAATGCAGTTTCACTTTCGTCATTCATTAAACAAACCCGTAGCGACAAATACAAAAGTGGTCAAGTTTTTGCCTTAATACAGCGAATGTGCTCGGTACGGTTATTCATTTCCTTGGTTCATGTTTCATCAAAGTGCGGCAACAGAGAAATCCCCTAAACTCACGTAATTATATTTATTAATTACAGAGCGTAAGCGACCACCGAAAGGGGTATAGTACTTAGAAATCTCACATAACCCTGACATTCCTTTATAAGCAATACAATTCAAAGATTTTTATTTCGATATAGAAAACAAAAGGCATACCACAGAGGCGAACATTTTTACTCGTCTTGCCGATTTAAGTTTTAAAAAACGAACTATACAAAGTTGAAAAGTTATCATGGAAACAATCGAAGAGCGTGAGAAAAGTATATTCTTTTGTTTTAGTAATATTTTTAGTGCAAACAGTAGAAAAGTATGTAAAATACGCTCGGAGAAATCGCTATTATGTAAGAATCACTTTTTTTTTGTCCACGATCACAATGATTCTCATTAAACATACCAATCCTTATTATATAGTTAACCAAGTAATTGGTCATCATAGATGGTCGTAGATGAAAATGTTTGATATTAATCACTTAGGCACGGCTATACTTTACGCGTAACTGTTTTTCTGTTCGACAGAGTTCGACAAAAGCAATTATTTATTTCTCGGTCTGTTTTTGTCGATATATTAAAAACAAAGAATGTATATTCGGCCAGCATCTTATTATGACTGGTCTCTTATATAACGCGGTGAAGGCTAGAAAGGTGAGAATCAAAATATATGAAAACGAAAAATACAATTCATACGGTGAACGAGTGAGTCGGTGGAGTAAGCAAATAATGAGCCGTCGTACAGAGATACGATTATGACATCAGTGAAATACACCCAAGCTCAAACTATGAATAAAACTCAAAATTTATTAAATTAGATTATTTCGTATCACAACGCGCCCTTTATTGAGGACAACTGTCAAAAACTCAGTGGGATTTGTCTTTTTTCGGAGATTATATTAACAATATTTTTAGGATAAATAAAAAGAATTGTTAAATGAGAAGTTTATTTTCAAAAGTTAGAATCATTTATATAGTTATCCAAGAATATCCTTTATCACTACATTACGTTCTTAATAATATGCTGTAGTGTTTGACCACAATTCCAACTGATGTTTTTTTTCTTGTTCCTCTAATATTTTTAATAAGGACCTTTCAGTTCTGGGAAATAGATTTTTTCAATCAAGAAAAGGTTTTCTCTTTTCTCATTCTCTCCTATCTTATTTTAAGTGGTAATGTGATTTGCGATGTTATAGCGCACTAACCCAGTAAAAGCCCAATCACACCCGTCTTCAAGACGCCAAACATGGCGTTTCGAGCTAAACAGGTCAATTGACTAACCAGGCAATATCAAAAGGTCTGTGGGCTGACTGCAGGTCGAGCTGCACCCGTGGCGGCAGCACCGCTGTGTTCCATCGCACTGCGAGTCCATGTTGCAAGCTTCTATGCACGCTGCGACCCAACGGGGATGCTCTGTGCTCGGACACGTGCCTGGCTTCTTCTCTTGCGATCGACACGTCGACCGACACTGCACAGATAACATAAATTAATAATGTTGTTATATCTGGGACATTTTTCACGCATCGTACTCTGATCGCACTCTTGTTAATAAAGCACCTGTAGTATGGGTTATCAGAAACTAATATACATACACAGATGTTTTTAAAGAATCACTAAAATATATATTAATTATAGATTTATGTAAACTGTCATTTTGACGGAAGAGCGTTCCTTAAAAAAGAGTTTTAAAGTAATATGCTCAATACAATTTTTTGTTTTCTGAAAACATGGCTTTGTACTTTTTTTACAAATAGAATCTAAAATAAAAGCATTAAAGAAGCCCGTAAATATAGTGTTACCGACCGACACAGACCAAACACAATTTTCATCACATTAATGTTTGTGACCATTACACTGAAGAGCCAGTCGTACTGTTATTATTACTTTCAATAACTTTACTATTACAATTAAAACGTAACATTAACACGCTCCCTGGACTGAAATTAATAGAGATGTGTATATAATAATCCTAACATCTTTCAAACATAAAGAATCTGAACGTAAGACCATCAAATGCTTTTGTATGCAATGGTTTACCTTTTGCTTTATAACGTGGAGGTCCCAGGCTGGATTCCAGGGTCATACATGTTTCTCATTAAATAACGCTAACATCAAATAAGTAAATAAAAAGATATGAAATTTCAGGCGGGGGGTACTAAGCATATAATATTATTACGCATCACTAAGTAATATAGTAAAATTTGGTTCGTTATGTCTAATCTTTATGTTGCTCGAATTATATCTCCCTACCATCATCATCACTGAGTTCACTGCTTAGGACCTAGGCCTGCCACTCTGAGCACGATCTTCGGCCACTCTTTCTGGCCGTTAATAATTCAGTTGACTACAGTTATAATGCGCTGAGCTTACATGTAGATTAGTGCAATTTATCTATAATGTACATAAAGTAGAAAATATTAATAATATTTTTAATAGAAAAATAAATGAAATATATCTTGTCATAATAAAACTAATATTAGCTGCCCTAACGGCCCAGTCATAAAAAAAACGATTAATTGATGTTTTCGAATTTCAAATTAACAAGTTGGCATTCTAAAGATGATCGAAGAATCATGTTACACATTATTAATGTATAGGGGAGAAAGGTTATGAAGTAAAAACTTTGTAGTGCAAAAGGACGACCGGTTTGGATTTCAAAGGACGCAGATGAACCATTTGGATCTGTATGTTTTAACATAGGCCGTTATTTATATCTTGAACATAATATTGGAAGTTTTGAAAATAATTTTATAATGGTTGAAATGTAATTTTGAAGAGGTATTAGTAATTAATGCTTTGTGAAATTTATCGTTCACTTTTTCGTTAGAACATTATATTATTATTTATTATAGACATAACATTATATATTATAGAAATTATGAACATTTTTAAACAATAAAAGCTTGTTTGCACATGTACCATAAACATCGGCTCTCGTTATGCCATAAAATAAACTAGTTTATTTTTTTTTATATAAAATACACTTTATGTGCGTCAAAAATGTTAAAAGTTGACGTTGGAGAATATTAAACAGTCTACTTCATATATTTTTTTTATTTTTCTGGTATAGCAGTGAAGTAATACAATTTTTAATAGTTTTAATGCACATGTTCAAAATATCTGATTTTCAGCTTTTCTCTTTTCTGAATGCATGGCAAATTAAAACACAAAAATATTATTAGAATCGTTTAATTTTTTTTAAAGTTGTTCATGTAATTTGTATTATGGTTTAAACTTTTTCAGTTGCAAATTAAAGTACTAGTAAAATTATAAAATTGTATCGAAACGATTGATAGACCCAAATTACTAGTCAAACATTAATTATACTTTTCAGTATTAGTGCTATAGCGGTGTATGTACTTTTTTATTAAAGGTATTTAGTTTGTTTTCAATTTAAGACAAGAGGTCATTCATAAGCGTCCGTTACTTCGGTTCAGTTTTACTAACATAATTAGCATTTGTGTATCAATTTTATATCGTGTTAAACAGTGATTCATGGCTTACCCATTGCTTGTTTTGAGACCAAACAAAACTTATGCAATACTTATCCACATAGGATTAGTATTAACAGAACATAAATTTTACTGTACTATATGTTTGATTTAAATACATTTGTTTCATTTAATTTTTTTACATTTCTTTTCAATTGTTGTTATTTAATTTTAATTTGTGCTGATATGCAATTAGAATGTTACGTATTCAATGTTCGTGTTAACGTCTTCAATGCAATGTATCGCGAAAAACACGGATGATTAGCGTAAATAAACCAATAAGTATTTTGAATTTAACGTAATATATTTCATATCTTTATCGTGTTTTTATATTGAATTTAATAAAAATATTAATAACATGAATGTTGTTTATTATATTTAATTGTTAAATAATAGTTTTTATGAGATAAGTAAATTAATAATAAGTAAATAAGGTTAGTGTCGTAATTGTGGGGAAGACCATATTTCTCCAGTTTTTATAAGGATTTCTAGATGTAGAACATTTCTTTCACCTATTGACATCTATAACTCTTCTAAACGTTGGATGCTATCATACTAATTGTTGTTTTCTTATTAGTTGCTATGAGTAATTGAATAATTTACCTGAGCCTTATCTTCTTTACTGGCATCAAAGCAAACCAAGTCACATCTTGTTTTCGACAACGGGTCCGATTGTAAACGTGAATATCTTCGAACTTTAGATAAAATCGATGGGGTAAAACATAGTAACACAAGAATTATGTTGGTTTGCATGTTGATGATCGTAACTTTCTCAGATTTTTTTTTTCAATTGGCTGAAAAAAAATTGCAATTAAAGACTTAATGATAATAAACCATGTAGCTGCCAATGAAAATAATATATGTTATTGTTTGCTACATTGTCTTATTTAACCACAAAATATTCTTTTATGATTTCATTGAACTGCAAAAAGTGTCTCTATTTGTAGACACATATTTATGACCTTGTACATTAATTTTGTTTCAATTGAAATTTTTAGAATATTGAAATATTTTTGAATTAGTATTAAATATGTAGTCTTACACGACTTACGTAATTTTAAGAATAAAATATTTTTTAAATAATTAAACACTCGGCATAATATTACAATATCATATAACTATATTCACTCGTATGAAACTTTTTTAATTCAAAGTTAGTTTTGACCGAAAGTCGCATTTTGAAAACGAACTTGTGTCATTGACCCGGAGCCTTGACAGGAAATAAATAAAAACTTGACAGTCGCCGAGAGGACGTGTGCGCCGTTTGAAATGCGCGGTAACACTGGCATGCCTGTACGCATCGTTAGCGATTCGTGCCCCGGCTTCATTAAATTGGCGATGCTTTCCTGTCTGTAAGACGTGGACGGAAGGTTGCTTTTACCCGGACTGGTTTCCTAATTAAAAAATGAACGTTGTCTTCCTGTTGCACTACGAATGTGTTGTGAATATGACTTTTTCGTTTGTTGCTATTACTGTTAATGATTCAATAGCAATTTGTTTCGTTGGAGTATGAATGGTACAATCGATAAAAGAGAAAGCTTTCTCTATAACGTTGTCACATCACACTTATTTATGTGTAGTTCGATATTTTATTATTTTCACTCGATGCAAAGATACAATTGTGATAATAAAATATTAAACATTTATATTTGCATGGTTTAATTCTATTGGCCAACAAGATTCTTATGCATGGGCTCGTAGTTCAGATTTTATTTCCAAAACGTTTGCGACATTGATTTAGTTGTCGTAAATTATTTAAGAAATACATATTTATAATAGCTTTCTTAAAGTCTAAAGTCAGTAAATGATTTCGTTGAAACAGTCAGACCCATCAATCTTTCACACTCACACAACAATAATATATGAACAGATTTCATTCGTAGTCACAGTGCAAGTGGAGCACTAATTAAGCCCTCGAAGGGCATCCGGCGCACGCGCAGAGGAGCAATCAACCGGTCGTTGAATCCTCAGAGTCTTTGTCAGTAATACATCTTAACTGTTTTGTTATCCTTAATTATCTATTTTTATATTTCGAGTGGCAACTTTAGCGAATGACCAACAATGTCGTTGTTCCCGGAATCCTTTAGTTGATTAATTTATTATCTCTATTGTCATCCTTTATAAAAATTAATTGTTCATGAAAATATTTAAAAACTATTTCATTTCTATTTATAGTAGTCTGGAAGAGACTGCTTTCAGCAGTAAGACCGCCTTTTGCACTGCTGTCGTATTCTTTTACTTCGCTCTATTTGTAACACTTGCTTTCTTTTATTTTGTTACATGTGTATTTTTTGTCTTATTTATTTTCGTTATGCAATAAAGACTATTCTATTCTATTCTATTACTCGCCCACTTATCTGGGCGTAGCAATTCTTTATTTTATATTAATCTTCCTTCAGTAAATGCATAGAGAATTATTCCATAGAAATTTGAAATCCTCTCCTTCCTTCATCGTTAGAAGTAGAATAAAAAAAATCCTTTCTTAGTAGACTCTTCTAACATTCATTTTTAGCATCATTAAAAATATGTATATATATAGATAACAAAAATATTTGTATATATAAAGGAATTTATTTAATTAAATTATATTTTGTTATCAACAATGGGCTAACACTTGTCTTCAATTTTACGTGATGTTTTGTGCTCCTTGGCTCTCACATAATATATGTTGTTGTTAAGCATCGCTGTTACTATTATTGAGGGTAGTAGCTAATGCGAGTTCATTTTTATAGCCCCGGAATTGAACCCGGTCTCTCCGCGTTACAATACAATAGGTATACTGCACCACGGTGTCGTACAATATTAAATACAAATAGTTCCTGTTGTGTCTAGGATTCTATTTTTAGTAAATGTGTTTTAACTTGTTCATTTTTAATGCAATATTAGCAATTTAACAGAAGTATTTAGTTTGCAGGGCATGATAACTGTAACCTGAGATTTTCGTCACGGCTGGTGGAAGGTGAACAGGTTGTGTCGTGCAGAGCTCGCAAAAGTAACACAAGTGACTCTTGTATAAACGAGATTTGCGTTGCGAACAGATTTTAGGGTGAGATTTTATGTAACTGAAATTATACAATGGATTTTAGTAGGTAAAAATCCTTTGTAATCTTGGCCTCCATAGAAGCAAATTTATCTTTCGATGATTACCCGACCGGTACGAAAAATAGTAGTGTTTTTACGTCACGCACAAGTCGGATCGATACTCTGGTGAAGGTCGCGAAAAGAGCTGGGTGTGGATGGTGCTGGACC
>DWQX01003352.1:0-18106 GCA_018245475.1 Pharmacophagus antenor
TATATATATATATATATAAATAAAACGTTTATTGTCAATAAACAGCACGCACACACGAATAATAAGAAAAATATTGAAACAAATTGTTTTTAGCTATGAAAACCGGTGCACTATCTGTGCACCGGTGTGTGTGCGCCAATCGATACAATGGTCAGATTTAATGCATACCGATTACCTTATAACACTGGGGCCGTTGGTTCAATTTCGGGGCCACAAACTAGTGAAGTTTGGATAGTGTAAGGTTTTTTCCGAACACCGGTACCACCCGCAATGTCACCCTTATGCCAGAGCAGCTTGGCTGTGTTGTGGCGATCAGATTGTATTTTAGATTTTTCTTATTTCTAATATTTATTGTAATGATTTACGAAGGATGTGTTTTATAAAAAGTGATTTTGTATTTTGACCATTGCCACCTTGTTTAAATGTAAGCTTTACTAGTCTGGTCGGAGTATGGGTTGTGGGATGAATAATGTTTTGATTTGTTTCATTTACATTAAGTAAATAAATATAAAGACGCCATTTTTTGTAAGGAATTGAGATAATTTTCGTTGTTTCTTATTAAAAAGTTATAGAAAATTTTATAATGAAACAATTTGTATTTTTTTCGCTATATATGCGCACAAACATGTTTCAGTTACAATTTTGTAGTGAAATAAATAAATATAGCAATTATTAATTTGATATCGAAGAATCCACGCTGTACAATGGTTTGTTGAAAAATCAATTTTATAGAGTTTATAATGAAGTTTAATATCTTTTGATTGTAAATATTCTAACCATGTTAAATTTATATACGACCGAAGTCTGTATTACGTTAATGAGAGTTATTAGATCAGTGAGGCGATTTTCATATTGGACCTATATTGCTTTCGCATTATTATGTAATGTGGGTAAGTGTAAATGTTTCGATCGATGTCATTATGCAAATATATACCTTACATACATAAAAGAACTCCTTTTATTTTCTATTTACCTGAACATGGTTTGACTTAACCCTTACTCTAGCGGGAATGCCATCTTAGTCCCGTGTTTATGAGGGTATTTAAAAAGTTCATAATGATGAAATCAATGTGTAACATATACGTAAATTGTTTAAAAAGTAGTAATGCATTGTTTGGGAGCCTTCGGAATAAATAATTACTTATAGAACAGAAAAGCACTAGATCAAAATTGGACCAGCCGTTTGGCATCTATAAAGATAAAGGTGGATATGTATTTTTTTACAGACAATGGACTGTCACTTGATCAAAATTTCACATGACTTTAAGTGACAATAAAACCTGAGGTGGTACGGTATGGTCGTCCAGAATACTGGCAAATGTATGTTTATTACGTCAGCAGTTAATTTATGATGGGGAGATTGATTTTGATAGTGTTAACCAACCAAACTCCCACTTACGCAGGTTTCGCCGGGATCGAAGCAGGAACTTTCAAAGCAGAATAGAATAGAATACTCTTTATTGCCTAACAAGAACAAAATAAAATACACATGAAACTAAATAAGAAAGTAACTGTTACAAATATAACGAAGTAAAAAAATATGTTAGCAGTGCAAAAGGCGGTCTTACCGTGGAAAGCAGTCTTTTCCAGATTTAATTTTTAACTAAATCCTTTTTTGAACTTATTCGGCAGTGATTTACCGAATAGTCATATGGTGCTCTTGATATAACGATGAAAAACTGCATTTCTGATTTATCTATGACTTCTGTCACTTGATTTTCTATCGATCGTCCGTCTAGCAAAGTTTCATCGAAGTTTAAAAGGGATGTCTATTAAAATTTAATGTTACGTACCCCCTATTGGAGTATGAAAATGAGATGTTTTATGATTTATCTAATCTGTGCACATTCGTTGACCGTGGTGTCGTCCAAGATAAACTATTGCGGTGCGAAAATGTGCGCTAACACGGACATGCATACGTTTTGTAAATATTCCGTAAGTATAACATTTGTGCAGAACCACAATAACCACCGGATGTTAAGTGACGGTGCGTTGTTAGATCGTAATGCATTCAAACCTAGAAATAGACTGTGCAGTCTGGTCTTGAAGATATCCATGATAATAGGACGGGGACACTGACGTAGTCACGTTGTGACATTCCATTGCTGTACGCATTATTAACGACTATGCGAAACGCTTCGTCCGAATGCTGGGATTGTCGACGGCGAATGGATGGTAACATTGCGTGCGTCTGAATACATATCTTTTAAATCTTTTGTGTAATGGAAGTGGAAATCCTCTAAAGATACCTTATTTTTGGAGAGAAGACATTGTTATGTGGGATTTTCATCCAATAAGACCCATTCGCTGGTAGCCTTCCGTGCTTTACCAGGGGTTCCAGAATCTCTACTAATTGCATTGATGCTACTGAATTACGTCTAAACACTATCAAAGGTGAAGTACGAATTCTCGCTGTGCTTCTTTCCCGGATTTCTTAGTGGCTCTCAAAGCCGCGTTCTCGAAGGCCCTCTTAGTAGCTCTGAGCGACAGGCGTAGGTTATCTTAGTCCTGATCGTAGTATGTTATCCAGATAGTCTCTAACAGTGACTACTATGTTTAAGTAGCGATACTCTAATACCATAAACTTCTTATTTTGTCGGTTATGGTCTAACACTTCAATTCGGTTTCACCTAATGTTAAGTGGCTAGGAGGCCGTAGATGATGTTCGTTCAGAATATTTCCGACTATCCTCACGTGTATTACTGCCGGAACGCAATAATGCTGCTACGGCGCCAGATTGACGTTGAGAGTGCTAGCTAGCCATGACCATATATCATAAAGTTTTCATAAAGCCATAATCGGAAGCATACTAATGTTTTACTTAGAGAAATCATCAGTTTTGCATTCGAAAATGCTTCAGGATTCACCAGGTCCACTATGCACCGGGTTCATGCCGGCGGCTCTTACGAAAGAGGAGAAGTTGAATATAATATCCAGGTTCAATCATCGGCGGAATGACGCTGCATTGGGTTTACTTGGCTACCTACCCAGCGCTGGAGATATGCTTACTTTGGTATGACGTAGTCGAATGCATATTTTACTAAAACTGAACCTTATAACATAAGTACCGGTTTTAATTAAACTTTTAACTTATGCTTACATAGGGTTCTCGAAAGATGAATGATTGATTTGAATTTTATAGGAAAACGGTATTCTTAACCGTTAAATGTTTTAGTGTTATCTGTGTAAATAAAAGCTTCTTTTAAAATTGCGGTCATAGTTCAAGACGCGATACTAGTGTGAGTTGTCACCGGAAAATATCGAATTTGATATAATCATTATAATTATTTATTTATTTCCGTATAATTTTGCAATTTTAATGAGTTCTGACTCTCCAAACTAGTCAAATGCTGTCCTATGCGGTGGAGTTTACACGATTTCCTATCGCAATACGGCAATATTTTCATTTGCAAATTTTTTAGAAATCGATTTTAAAAGTTGTAAATAGTCTAATTTATTACATTAATGAAAACGGATTTAGAAGTTTTGTTAGGATTTTATGAATCCGGACTAGGACCGAAGAGTGATTTTGAAGAATTTAGTCGGTATATGGTTTGACAGGTAGTTGTTTTGTCTACAGTTGGACGTGGCCTTGTCAATTATAACGACATGACTAATTATGTAATTCGTTTGTCACAAGCGCTGGGTTGAGGAGTTGGCGCGTGAGGCGCAGCTGTGGGCGAACCAGTGCTACCCGCCCAAGTTCCCGGAGGAGCACGACCTCTGTCGAGATTTGTGTTAGTTTTATTTTACGTCAGAAACAAAGAAAAAATAAGACATTAGAGGTTAGATAAATCAATGAATGTGTCAATGTAGGGCCAACATTTAAATAAAATAATGAATTAATGATTAAATAAGTGAATGAATGTTGAAAAATCCATTCAATTAATAAACGTTACAATCAACGTTCATACGCGTGAAAGAACGAATGAATTATATAGTCATGAAATGCATGAATTAATTAGTTTATAGAAGATTAGATCTCTATATCTGATATTCTGTTGACTATCTGAAGTTTCTATATCTGATGATTGTGATCACTTCATTAGTTTTGCTTTTCTCGATGGGCCACATTTCGTACCAGTCCGATAATACACCACAACTGATTCCACAAAGTCAGTGGAATATTTATTTATGTTTTTCCACCAGGGAGTACACCCTTCCCAGTGACAGTGTATTCACTCTTTTACAATTTCCCCCCTGACACTAATTTGGGACCTTCTTATATTTAATAATGTCATTGCTTAGGTTCTAATCTTTTTATAAAACTTAGAGTAAAAACATTCATATTTAGTAGTGTTTTGCTATTTAACTAATTAATCAGAATCAGCGTTTTCGAACTTGTTAAAGTGATCGCTACATTCATTATCATAGTGGAATATTTGTTTTTTTCATTAGGAGGTATTTTCTGCCAATGGTTCCAATGTTCCTCTGACATGGATAAGTCAGAGCGCTTATGTGCCATTTATATTTACTTACTATCTTAACTTAATTTTTCTTATTCTTGTTTGCTTAAAATTATTTATAACTATATAATTTAACTTATTGTCTTTATTTCTTCGTATCACAGTGGAATATTGCCAATCATCCAACAGGTCTAGACGGGCGTTGGCGTTGAACACAGCTATGGTTTTTGTGCTGTTTAGATTCAATCGCAGTGGGTCAGAGCGTTGCGTCGGTGGTCGGCGAGGCGCCTGGGCTCCGCGTGGAATCGCTGATCGACTTGTGGTACATGCAGGGCCGGCATTACAAGGGCAACATAAGTTCATACGTTCCGTAAGTTTGATACCGTGATGTCAGTAAACTACATTCGTAGAGTTGCAATTCTGTAAATTTCAAAATAATTCTTTCTTCTTTCGAAATTTACACAATTGCAACTCAACGATTTCTTACAATTCATTAGAAAGTGTTGCATGTTGATACTAGCGCATCTTTTTTAAATCGATTATGAGTAATGATTAAGCTTGAACTCGATTTTACCCGATGTTAAGTGACACATTGACGTCGATGGCTATTTATTGACGTATCGACGTCATATAGCCATCGGGCTATAGTTATTATCTTGAATATCTTTGTTTTGCCTTAGCATACAATAAAATTAAGATAGATATAAATTTTAACGACATACAATGAGACGATTTCAATATTTTAAGTTCTATTTTATGATTTCATTAATAAATGCAATGAACTTAACTTAAAAAATAGCGAATTTTTCCTATTTTTTTTTTATTTTATTTATGAAATATTTGTATTGTAAATCGTAAACATTTAATAAATAATGTTCGAACTGATAATACAATCATTGTCGTTTCACCTACTTAGGTACAAACTTTGTAGGCGAATTAACAATTGTAGACCTAAGGCTTATATCACTTTAGTGCGATATAAATCACATTCTTTACATTATTTAGCTGCTTTATTTGCCGGAATTCTTACTTGTTTTTTAATCTCTATTTAATTTGGGATCTTTATCTTAAAGATATGACGTCCCTATCATAACTTCTATATGTACATTAAAATCAAAAAACTAAATTAAAACATTAACATCAGAAACATTTTAAAAAGATTCTACCAAGTTTTATATATAAAATAATAAATTAAGCTTGTATAATTCTAAAATGTGTGACAGCTCTATATGAGGACAGTGATCCAACGACAAAGTCTTTAGCCGCATCGGTCGTTGGATCGGATAAAAGACTTTGTGTGATACCCACGTCTATAATATTTACATCAAAGTCGTTAAGCAGGGCCTCCCGCTCGTCTCGGTTCCTGACACACTCGAATGTTGCACATCTCATCGTTCTGTTTCGTTGCATTCGGTACAATTTGGAGATTTAAACTTTTTTCTCACAATTTTTTCAGTTCTTTCCGTAACCGAACCTACTATGGTGATTTTGCTCAAATGCTCTGGTCGCGCACGTTCATGGTCGGCTGTGGACGCAGCAGGTTCATGGTAACGGCGATTTTACTTCCACTTCTTCATCAGTAAACGTAGCGTAGGACGCCATCAGACGAGCTGTTGTTACTATCATTGCAGGGTGGTTGATGCCACAAGTAATTGCACTAATTGATGGTGAACTGTTTTCAAAGACGGGCATCACCTTTATCCATTCCTTTATATTTCACTTTTGCCTTTATTTTAAGGATTTCCTAACCAAAGGCTGTCAATCAGAAACCTATTATTGGGACTCCCGCCGTCCTCCTGTTTGCCTGTCTGTTAGTCTGTAAACGGGCTCTATCTTACGAATAGGTAGAAGGATGAAATTTTCATAAATTGTATATCTTCTATTGCCATTGCAATAACAAATAATAAAAATCAAAAATACTTACAAAGAACGTAATTTTTTGAGCGCTTATGACACGCTATTGGCTATTCATGAATTGTGTTCACATGTGCATTAGACGATTTGGCAAGATCGTCCGCGTACGGTGGAGCGGCTGGTGTGCAATATGGCGCCACGAGGTCCTCGACCCCTCCATCCCCTGTGGCAGCCCGCGCGCCCGGCCAGCCTCTGCCCGCCCCGTACCCGCCCCGCGTCACAGTATCCCGGCCTGTGCGCAGTAAGTAAGTACACGAACTTTATTTAAGATGTAATGATACGATTGACCACATTGTACACAAACTCTGACTTCTTCGCAATTCTTGGCTGTCCAAGGATTAAAACGACCTAATTTGCCTCACTTTTACATTTTCTAAGCTTCCCTTTTGGTTGTATCTATAGTAATAATTTCAAACCCTATTCAATAGATAATTGGAATTAATAATGTAACTTTCTCTATATTATATTGATATTTTCATATGAACCATTCATATTATTATAAGGTACTCAAGTACAGAGTTTAAACATTTTTGTCATTCCTCTGGGATGGTCTGTATAGAGGATAAAAACAGATATATACAATTTCAGACGACGATCTTAAATTTGTCCTCAAGAAAAGTGATAAAATGTCTCTGGAAGATACAATAATTTTAAGCACATTGTTAGAATCGGAGAGGAATACTTCATCCGATAATATTGGTAACTTGGATGAGATATATGTAACGAAATTAGTTGCCATATCATTGGAAAAAACTTACAACGACGAGCAAAGAATCCGACCTGAAAACGTGAAAGAAATATTTCGCAAACTCGGTTTTAACTCTGAAGATTACGTTGACTCTATGAACAAAAAGATTGATAATGAAAGAAGAAAAATTAGGAGATACATGACTACACCGGTAAAATCGAAAAGAAAATTAAGGACTGTTGGAAGACCGAAGGCCTATTACTTATATGAATTAAACAAAGAAGAAGATGACAATAGAAAGAAATGTAAGTTCCTATGCATCAGTCAGAGATTTAAAAACAAAAATTACAGACAAAACATGTTGTATATGTTGCAGATTTCGTGGATATAAACCCAGTATTACACAAAGAAAATAAAATAGCAAATGCAGATACAAATAATGAAAATGAAAAACATGATACATTTGAAAACTGGGAATTTGAAAATACAAGCAGTGTAGAAGGTGTGCAGACGTCATAGTTTATTTTATTTCCGAAGAAAAACCTTTCTAATTTCTAACAATATTTCAGATATAGAGACAGTGAGTTGTCAAACAACAGAAAATATAAGTGAAGTTCTGCAAGAAACGATTTCGACGGAATTGTCCGTAAATGCGACGAATGTTACTTTAGACGATGATTATAGTTCTGAAATAAGCGATCAAGTAATTGCAGAGTATTTGTCAGACCGTAAGTGATTCCTCGATGTATGTGAAGCCTTCAAAAATCAAAACTATCCACTGATATCACTTTAGGAGAATTTTTCAAAATTCCTAACTCTTTTGACCCCATACTTTCGATTGTTTTAAATTTCCAAGGACAGTCAGCATTCGTGATTAGATGATATTGTTTGTTAATTTACCCAGCTACAAACTACAATCCCAGAAGCAAGGTTTTAGAAGAGCAGAGTTTAATGATGCGAAGAATTCCGTGACGATCATATCCGTGGAATTATGGACTGACCCTTCACCTATAATCTAAACGTTACGATCACAATAAAGCAATGAAGAACATAACTTAATTTTGACCACAGGCACAGGATATTAACACTGCCTTATCACTAGATTTACGGAAACTTTTTTATGGTTTTCTTCTCGAGTCTATTGCAATTTTTTGGATTATTGTAATCAATTTTTTCCTATTATTCATTAAAAGGTATAAAACAACGTTGTAAGAAGCATAATAAAAAAATAAAAAAAGTCAATCGCGTATTAGTCTACGGACCCTCTTGTCTACGGCTGTTCCGTCAAAATGACGGGTACCGTAAATCTAGTGTTAAATACAAAATTATAGCGTGCTGGAATATTCTGTGATATCCGATATTTATTTATCCAGAGTTAATTTTTTTATCTATCGATTAGAGTCTTTATCGCATTATTATGTGGTTGTTACCCCGCGTAAAAATACGATAAATATTAAAAAACTTAAAATTAAATCTGAACTAAGCAAAAAATAATAACATTTTAAACTTTCTTCAGTAATTGACATAAAATTCTAGCATCTCCACAGCTGTATAATTTCCATGTTGATGCTGCGGGAATCCGCTACTGAGAAACGCTTAAAAATCTAGTCTGATAGAACATGTAATCGTGTAAACGTGTAAAAGCGAAATTGTGTAATTCGTGTATCGTGCATATAGGCCTAGTGTGTATTTCATTCCACAGTCTTTTTTCATATGGAATCGCGCCCAATGCACTTGCATGAAGGAAGTATATTCAGTATGGTATTGTCATATAAATAATGCACGGCCGAAGTCCTGAAAATTCAATTACAAAACGTATAATAAATATTTACACAAAATATTTATTTAATAATAATATCTTCATTAATCTGCACAAACAATAAAAATATAATAACAATGATTTTCGTTTCAAACTAAGAAGTTACACTTACATTGATTAATTAAAGTAGAATACCTTTATTAGTTTATCAGAACCGACGCTTGTTGTAAGTTTTCCTTATTTGTATAATATATTGTTATGGATGCAGCTGAAACAGCCCGCCAATTACAAGAGACGTTGCTGGGAATGGAACAAACGGTGTCGGGTCAAACTGCCGAATCACACAGCGTTTCCAAACGAAAACTCAGACGATCTACCACTTCCACTCCGGCAAAGGTATTTATAAGAATATGTCAAAATTTTAATTTGAAATTAGAACGTACGTATCCAATAGTTCTGTTACTTTCACTGCAGGAAACGTACTTATCAGAACTAGCTATTATTTGAATTTGAAATTAGAACGTACGAATCTAATAGTTCTGCTGCTTTAGTAGCGGCAGAAGTATTTATCAGAATCCGTCATTATATGAATATTAAAATAGAACGCACGTCAACAATAGTTCTGCTACTTTTATTCTGCCAGAGTCAGGGAAAACTGACAAAGTGACTTATAAACGAGTTGTCATACTATTTCTTACATGATTCTCTTACGTCTGCTTGATTGCTATCGATAATTTGGAATGGTGTCAATATTTCATATGAAGAATTACACCTTGTTCACGATTTGCCATCGCAAACTACTACGGCTATTGATAATGGCATCGTAGTCAAGAATGTACTTTTTACAGAAGAAATGTGGTTATTCCTTAAATAAATCCGTGTCTGCATATTGTAATTGTGATCTCAATTAAATATAAAACATATTAATAACAGTTACATAGCTTGCAATTATATTATTGAAAATCTTGTTTATCGGTCTACTTTATCGTAATCCAATTCTTTATAAAAATGTACCCATGTATTCGTGCAATGATATTTAACTTTTGTATTAGGATTTTATTTCCGACCAGGTACGTCGCGAACTGAGGTCGACTGAGAGTGAAGAGTTCAAAAGGTTCATGGCGATGTACGACAGAACGAGACCGACGACGATAGAAGACCTCGAGGAGGGAGAGCGGGACGATATAGATAGGATTAAGAAGCAGGCCGTGCTGAGCGCCAAGGAAGGCACGGTGCTGCAGACCCTGTTGGGCTACCTGCCCAACATGAAGACACTGGGCCTGACTTCGGGCCCCGTCTACGGCGCGGCCACTTCACACAGACCGTCCCTTCTCCTACCCACATTTTATATATTTTTATATCCCTTTACTTGCTATTTAGATTTATTTTTATTGTTTATTAAAGTTTAATGTTTTCGACCGCACTTGCGTAATGATTTCGCTTCGGCGACAGTTTAGATCTGGACATTTTAAGTTTGACGATTGTGAAAATATGATTTTTTTGCTCCATTACGGTTTTTCCGTTCGACGACCACGACACGGGAATTTGGTATGCAACATTTTTAATGTATATTTAAAAATTGTCGTTTCATTTAAATGTGTATTACCTTCCACTCTCTCTTATCTTTGTTTACATTATTATTATTATTTTATCTTTTTATTCTCTATTATTATTTTTACACATCTCATATTCAAAATCATCTCTGCTCAATCTTGAGGTAGAGACTGGTAGAGAATGCCATTTGGCATTAAGTCCAACTTATGTACAAATTCGTGCTAAAAAATAGCTTTACATAAAATAAATAAAATCAAATATATGCTTAAGTTGTGTTATGGGTGAAATACTAAATTTTAAACGAACTTGTCATATTTTTCTCATCATTTAAAGGCATAAAAAAGAATTTTGCTATACTATCTATATTGATGTAAAATATTTAACTACTTGACAACGGAAGACTTTCATATGCACCCATTCGTACCGTACGTCAAGTATTAACTCATTATTGAGCGGTGACGAAAGAGAAATTCTCTCATCTTGTGTTTTTCTCGATAAGCTCTTTACCGCGCAGGTTTTTTTTTTTACATTTAAAAATGAATGTGTAGAGTTAAAGAACTCAATAACCGTCTGAAAGTTTATCTCTCAATAGGCATCAGCTACAAAAGTTAGAATAACGCGACTAAGCGAGGGCGAGCGGCGACGACGAAAAGCCTAAAAATCGGCAACCGGTCGATAAAGTATTAAGTAACTATGTGTAACTTTTGTGTGGAGATGATTTTTTTTGTGGAAAATCTGTAATTATAAAACTGCACTTCGCTACGTTAGAACAATATTATTTATTAATCTGGATCGAATGGAACTAGTAATTAGTACCACAAAATCAATCTATGCCGAGCGCATATAGGCGCCTAAGGTGTTCAAATGGTTAAAAAAGATTTACGTACTCCATAATAATCCATGTGAGTCTACATATTCCTCTCACAAACAACGCTATTTAGTCCGATCCTCGGCTATTCGAGTCCAGTTGCCTCCGGTCCTTCGCAATGTAATGCAACAATTTTAACTAACCGTAAATCGTATGTAGTACTAATAATTTTAACCTATCAATTAAGCGTGTTTGATTGTTAAAATACTGCTATCTTTGAAAAAGAGACATTCTTCGTCAGTGTGATACTATTGTATAGATTCAAGCGTTATTGCGGAACTCCACGGGTAAATGAAACAAAAATTTGTTTGCCACTATAGGTGGCATCCTCAGGTTCGACCGCTTAACGTCGAACATCACCTGATGCGTGGCGTAACGCTTCAAAATTGTATTTTAGTCGGAGTATTTGTAAATTAATTTTCGTTTTATTTACTTTTGATACTAGTAACGATTCGTCCGATCGGCGTCTCTTACGCACCGTAATGTTTCGCGCGACATTTCGAAATGCGAGGCGGAAATTACTTATCTACATGGATATAAAGTTACTAAAATTATAATATTTCCGTACCTTAATATCTGTTTAAATTCGATATATGTTATCTGTAAGACATTTGTATCGATTTTCGAAAACGATTCGAGTTATTGCAGCATTAGCGTTGTCCAAATGAAAAAGTCGTCGAGCGCAAAAGGTTAATAAGTAAATAACTGGTCAAGTTGACAATATCGAATTAATTCGCAAACCATTTCTTAGCAAAAAGAAACTTATTAGTCGCAGAGTTATTAAGAACATTTTTTAAAATTATTCGATTTTAAAAATTTTTTCATATCTTTAATTACAATCAGGTATGTAAACCTAAAAAATATATATTTTTATTTTTTTTAAATATCGATTTAATTTTTTAACTCATTCGCATTCGTATCATTCGTTCGTATCGTGCTAAAGTTTTGTCTGAATGAATGAATTGTTCAGTTTTACAACGCGACTGTAGCGATTGAGGTGTTTAGATTTGGGGCAGTGTTAAAACTGTAATGAGCGACGCCAAGCGGCGGCGTCGCTTCGGTCATCGGCCGCCGCTCGCCAGCGCTAGGGTTGCCACTTACAGAAAACGGTATTGCGTTAGTTATAACGTGCTATCGCGTTCGTTTTATTCAAATCCAGCTACATACGTAAGTGATACAGTCTCGCAACGGGCGTTAAAAATTAATTAAAACAACGGTCACGATATATGTTAATACATTTCACAAGGTATTTGTTTTCAAATACTCTAACAAAAGCAAGTTTATGACTCAATTAGCTGTATTATAATAATTTAAACTTGAATAGCACATAATGTGTAAAAAAGCTGATCATTTTGAGAGCGAATACATTTTTTTAATGCGTACGTAACCGTGACCGTGGTAATAAATAAATGTAGATTTTTTTATTTTATTTTTCACTGCAATCCGTTACATTTCTTCTTTTATTTTGCACTTATTAAAATAACAATATGTCTCTGCAGCGATGCGAAATAATGAAACAATTTAAGTTTGGACGATTAAAACTATTTGCATTGCTCGTAAAGCAAAATTTTTACACGTCAACAACTAACGTTAAACAAAATGTGGCATCGATATAATATTGCGTATTAGAAATAACGTTACGCGATGAGTGTCTACGCACACCACTACTGAATACGGTATTGTATGGTCAGTGCGGTAAACATAGCCTTTGTTGGCATTGCGAGTGCGTTAGTTCGTGCCCATTCGTGGGCCCGGATACAGTCGGTTTTAATTCATGTGATAATAAGTGAACACACCGCTTCACAGATTACGTGCACGATAAAGGTTTTCTTGAACGGAGGTCAGTATTTTACAAATTCGTAGGTTTTCGTAGACGTTTCTACGAGATCTACAGCATGGCAAATGTGTAGTACATTTAGTTTTTGTCTCGTTTCGTTGTAAAATAATTTTTGTTTAGATATTTTTCCGAATTGAAGTCAGCGAAATCGATGTTAGTTTTGGTTCTTTGAAATGTATATATATTTTTTTATATTTACGATGTTTTACATTAATGTATCGCTTAACAACTATCGATTTATAGCTTTGTTCATTTTCGACATCATCTTTGTTCTTTAACCGGTTAACAGTGTCGTGATAATTTACAATTTTCTATTCTTTAATCTTAATTATGTAAATTCAAATAAAAATTAATCGATCGAGCGCTCGTACGATACGCTATAGTGAAAATTAAATCGTGTGAAATATCATAATATCTTTTATATAATCTGTTAATAGTAACAAACTTGAAAATGTACTTTCTTCACGGATCGTATTTTACCAATGACGGATGTAATCTCCAAAAATAATTAATTGGTTATGTAGACGTATAAAAGTTATGCTTATGAATTTGAATTAATCTTGAAAAAAAAAAATGACTTTTTAATTATATCGGAATCAGTTTTTAAACTGACTTCGGAAATGTTCATTTTTCATTCACTTCATTCATCATCATTCATCTTGGTTCAGGAGCATTAAGGCTTTGTAAGTCAAGGAAAGATTGGCGGTAAACTTTTTAATAATAATAATATTTTTAAAGCAATCATCGTCTTAATATTCGTTCAATGAATCAATCCTTATTTAATATTTGCTCAATGAACAGCATGATTTATATTAAATGTTACATAAAACCAAAAACAAAAAATAAAAAGAAATTACCATTCTTAGAGAAGGGAATTATGAAATGTTTTATGATTTAATTTGTTCATTATAGTTAAAAAATAGTTTTTACTTTCGTTTGCTATTTATTGAGGATTTGTTAAACTTTTTTTTAATGTTATTAATTAGTTTAGACGTAAATAAGATTTTATCTTTTTATTATCATACACTACATCTTCATTTACTATCAGGTGGGACCGTGGTCAAGCGTTAAGGTATTAAAAAAAAGTATCTATATATTTATGGAACGCCAACGGTACACATAAAAACCTAAACATATTGTGTCGAACGCATGTTTTATTTAGATATGTATGTTATTCAAGAAGAAACCAAAAAATACCGAAGCCTTCTTTAGTATAATTTTGTACACGGCAGTATGTTGTATCAGTTAATATGATTTTGTATCAGTCAGTATAATCTTACATCAGAGACAGTGTAATATTGTTTCAGTCGGAATAATATTGCATCAGTCAGTATAATGTTGTATCAGTCAGTATAATCATATATCAGACAGTATAATATTGCATCAGTCAGAATAATATTGCATCAGTCAGTATAATATTGTATTGGTCAGTATAATGACCAACGATTCGAGCCACGGCGCCACGGAGGCGCGGGAGCCGCGCGGCGCGTGGACGCGGAAGTCTGACGACGTCAAGATCGAGTTCGGATTCGGGATGCCGCTGGGCGCCATGTCGACGCATCCTGCGTTCCACTCCGCGTGGGATATCGGATGGTGAGTGCTATTTAAATTTTGCCAGTTGTATGTAGGAAGTTTGCGTATTAACCCCTCACGCAAAATTCTCTTAAAAAAAAAACCGCTCACAAACATTTTTTTTTATGTAAACTCACTATAGGACATTATCATTGCAAAATAATTAAAAAAATTTACAAGTTTAATGAAAAATTATATCAGTATAATATACAACGCCGTTCGCATTATATCGAGTGTGTACAGTTCGGTCTGTTTAGCGCCCTCAAAATAACTCAAGCAAACTTATGGGTTTCGAACAAGAAGAAGCGTGGCGTTTACCATCACTAAGTTTTAGGTGAACAAAATCGACATTATTCCAAGGAAAATTCTTAGAGGATGTGTCGCATTTGTCCAACTTTATATTAGAGGAAGGTGAACTGAAATTGTCTCGTCACTTTATAATCTTTGAATTGACAAATACTGTTGGTATGTTTATCTATATCACTTAAAAGAAGAACCTATTGTGATTAAGTTTTCCACTCTTAGTGTTTCATCAAAACGTTTAATATTAACCCTTTTGCACACACTGTAACGTTTCTATTAACCCTTTCCGCTCGATCGGCGCCTCTCAGGCACCATACCGTTTCGTACAGATTCTCGAAATGCGAGGAGGAAATTATATATATCCAGTTGTGTAAAAAGATTTTATATTTAAATATAACATTTAAGAATGTTAAACACTATATAAATTTACTGTATGCTGTCTGTAAGACATTCATAACAAAATTGTTTAGAGTTGAAGGAGTTAATTCGCATTAGCGGAATGTAACGAAGAAAGTCGTCGAGTGCAAAGGATTAAATCTCAACGTCTAACTTTATATATCATTTCATATATGTTAACATACGAATCGTTCATATTTTAAAAATTTGCACGCGATGTCTGACTCTTCTGGTGAGCATGAATAAACGGGTATTGCGGTGTTAGAGCATTCGGTGAGTGAGAGTCACCTTCCGATTGAAAAGGATTAATTGACGTGTGAAATGTTATATGTACTTCAGCTGACGGCAAGCAATATATAAAAAAAAAATCAATTAGATTGAATGACTTAACACGTTGAAACCAACGAGTGTCGCCGGTGAGCCGCACCTGAAGACAGCTCACAATTTAAAATATGGACAAATGTCAACGTATAGATTATACTCATTTCTAATATCGCGAATATACTGGTAAAATGTTACACTCTGGTTCAGATAGTTTAAATACATAATAACTTATATTTATATATAAAATATTACTTAACGAATACTTCCTTAATTGACCACATCGAAAGCGTGGCGTTCAATGTGTTAAAAGAACAAATTAAATCGATAGTGAACTTGCCAGACCGCATCTCTTTGATACAACAATTCCATTGCGTAAAAACTGGTATACAGCCAATATGAGATATATCAAGCATATTACAGATGAAAAATTATTTAATTTAAAAATATGATTACTAATTTGACGTTTTGCGACGTCTGTGCAGGTTGTGAGAAAGTGGGGGAAACAGTAAATAATATTTCAGCCACGTTACGAGATATGGCAAATAATATTTATTACGACTAGTAGTGCAGAGAAAAATTGCGAGAGGAAGGCCTTCTCCCTCCCCGAGTAATACGAAGGACCTCATACTTAAAGAATTTACGCCTTAAACGTAAAGATTGTCGCGACAGTCGCCGTACTATTGAAAGGAGAGGCACAATAAAAGGGAAAAGAACAGACTTAATCCACCAGAGCTACATAAAAATAAATAGTTTCAACACGAGCCGTCTGTTAGTCAATGGATGCAATTAATTTGTTAAAAGTTCAATGTCCGGACGCTCGTCCCGCGGGGTACATTTTCGCAGTTATGTTCGTCGTTGAATCGCGCTCATACAAATGTAATTTTCTTTCCCAGCGGATTCGGTTTGCATTACATTTGCAATTACTCTTTTTTGAAACTTTTCCTTTTTCTCATACTACAATATCAATATAGATTTAGAAACATATCTACAGTTATATTTGAAGACTTTTTTTCCTTTATTTTTGTATGTAAGTTAGGTGTATGAGTTTTTACTGGGTAGTAAATTCCCGATAGTTTCCTTTTGTATGAAAGAGAATACATAGCACGAAGTTCGTTCTGTAAGCATATAAATAAATTTCGACTAGAAGAATGGTTTAATAGAAAATTTTGATTTTGAATTCTATTAAATTTATAATAAAAACAAAAAAAATTATATATATGTTTGACCGATAAAAAATAAAAATAAAATTGAGCCCTCCTCTAGGAAGGAAAATAGGTAAACTTTATTTTACATCCTTTCTTAATTTGTGGTAAATTTTTGTGCTTTTCCATACTTTAGTAAAAAGTGCTTATTAGAAATATTATAGTTACATAGAAATATATGACAAATGGGTCTTAATAACGTAGTTCTAAAATTATTTTATTTAATGAATCTTTAGAGCAATTTAATTCGTCTAGACTATGATTGATAAAGAATCAGGGTCAACAAGACCTTGTAAAGTATTACTCTATAGGCATTTAATTGCGTCAATCTTGGATATTTTCTGATTTTTTACACTATTGTGAATCTGTTGTCTGTTGCTAGTACTGCGCTTTTTCTTAAAGTTTTTCTCTTTAAACATTTACATGTATTATGCGAAAGTTTTACTGTACGTCATTCGAAACTGAAAAATCTGACCTGTTCACTCACAGCGCTCTTTGGTATGCTTTAAGTCGGTAATTGTCTTGATGTCACTTTCGCCTGATCTTAAGTGACAGTTAGACACGTAAATGGTAAAGCGTGATCGATTATAATACTATTGGCAATCATATGTGTTCCTACTGAAAGAACAACGTAATCATGGTGGTAAATTAACATTGGGAGTGGTAATCATCCAGGCGGGTTTAGAAAACCTTAAAGCCGTCCAAACTCCGCTAACCATTTAGCCCGGCAATCGAACTCGGGACGTTAACGTCACAAGGCAGGCGGTTAACCACTGCGCCACGGCGGCGGTATACACGACAGCTGTCGCTAAGAATTGTTAAGCACAAATTTCGCTGTAACGTATACCGTTTGTAATAGATATCGCTAGTCCACGTCCGGTTAAATTCGTATCCTGGTGTCGGATGTCGCACGTGTTCAGTTACAAAGACCTCGTCGTGCGATACCCAGTTGCCACCGCATCCAGCCTACCCGGTTGACTGTGAAGACGATTTTTTCTCTCTCTTTACATCACATAGACAAACGCTCAGGCAAACAGTAAGTGCAGATGTCGCATGTGATGGTTGTAATTCGTCTAGATGTATAATCAATCTTAAATACCATCCCGCCAATTCATCGAATTGAACAAAACTCAAATCAAAATACTCTCCCATAAGATAGGCATTTGCCTAGTCCGGAGGAGTGATAGAGGGGGGGGGGGGGGGGAGGGGATGTAAGGTCCGGGTGTTACGGGGTGGAATTGGGGGATGGGATTGGGAAATGTAGGAAAAAGAAAAGGCAACAC
>DWQX01003353.1:0-18106 GCA_018245475.1 Pharmacophagus antenor
TATATATGAATAATGACAGAGAACTTACTTAATTTATTACATTTTGCTTGTATTTATAATAAAGTTTCACTATTTACATTGGCATTGAAAACCCTATGTGTTGAGATTTGTGTGAATCGCGCCTAGCACTAATCTGTAATTATTCTTTATATCATGTTGAACACAAT
Source organism: Pharmacophagus antenor (assembly GCA_018245475.1). NCBI lineage: Eukaryota > Metazoa > Arthropoda > Insecta > Lepidoptera > Papilionidae > Pharmacophagus > Pharmacophagus antenor. The sequence continues at coordinate 168 of DWQX01003353.1, forward strand.
ACAAGCACGGTTTACTGTCGCACATTCTCCCGCAGCAAGTTTTTATCGGACCTCTTTTACAGTTTGATCACATATATCTTTATTGATATCTACTTATAAGTTTACTATATAGACGTATATATTTGCAACATTGTATCTCTTCGAACAAAATTTGGTAGATTGTCGGTTCCGATTTTTGATATCTTTTCCTATTTATTACCGTTATTTTTTTGTAGGAAGTTTTATGTACTTGAAATTGATAGTATAAAGAATATAAATACATTATACAATTATTAATACTTTGAAGGTATTTAATCTATAATGCAGTACTTTAGTAGTAGATTTCGTATCCGTTTTGTATGAGGTATTATAGCAGTTTTAAAATATTAGCAGATACAGTAAAAACCGAATAAAACACCGACCATAATTAAGTGTCTACATGATTAATAAAAAGAATTACTTGACCTTTTTTTTCAGTTTTTTGATGAATTATTACCAAAATTGCTTTATTTTCAGTATTGTTTTTCATCACTACTGTGCATATATTGACATTATCAACTTTCTTTTTATTTTTCTTAATACTATTATTATTATATTATGTTGTGAATGAAGCGGGTAGTGGCGGGGTACTATCTTAATTTTGAGCAAAAACGTTCTTATTTTAATCATAATGTACGTGCGATGCGTTATCAGCGAGTTCCCATGGTTGCGTTTGTAAATGACCGTCGTGGGGTCACCGATGGTCCCGTTGATGGTCATCTCTGTCTCGGCGACCGTACGCGACTGTACGCTCGTGCACGAAAATGCTGATAAATAAATATATTTTTAAATATTTTTTCCTGTTAGCACATGGTCTTCGGTTAAAAGGAAAACGCGTCGATAGGCATAAAGTTTGCAAAAAATTTGACCTCGATGCTTGATCAGGAATTACATTCTGTCGCAACGCCGTAAAAATTGCAAGTCTAACATCACACGTGTACATGACACACGGAATAATTGTAATTTTAAAATTTATCTACCTATTATAAGTATATGTACAGTTTGACGTTTTGGAGGATTGATTACATATTCATTTAAATAGAAGAATTTACTATCGATTAATGGAAATTAAAAAAATCAGAAACTTTCCGATAATGTTTTAGTATTTTGTGCTCGATTATGCGAAAAACTTAAACGGTTGTAGATTTTTGCAAAGTTGTTAGAGCGTTATACGTTAGATAAAAACTGTTTTGTATTCTTAACTTGATGATTTTTCGTTATCGGTTTGTATTTGCTGCAATCTAAAATAAAATTTTTAACTAAATACGTAATATGTATATGAAACATAAACACGCAAATATATCCTGCACACACATTTATAAAACAGCTCTTAATTTTTATATTCATAATTATGTTAAATGTTTTATATATACTACATTTTAATAACCCAAAAATAATTAAATCTTTACTAAATAAGTATATATTAAATAGTGAATCTGAAATATAGACTATGTTAACTTTATTTTTTTTTTAAATGCATTTGAATGATTCAAGGTGTGGTTTGTGGTTTACAAATATTACCTTCGCAATTGTTTTCGCCCACTCCATTTATAATTACATTGATCGGAATGAAGTGACGGTAGGAAATAGGGAAATTTCATCATCCCATCGTTATGATACAATGGGCTTTAAATCGCAAAGACGTTGTGGGAGAGTCGGTGTAGCTAGACTAAAATAGAATAAACAATTAAACCGTAAAATGATTTATTTACAGGTAGTTCTCGTTAAAGCTTCCTGAGTCATCGGTACATAATAATTTAAATTTATGATTGGGTGTACAGCTTTGAACAGATTGCTATTTGTCGAAAACCAAGTCTATTCCACGCTGGTTTCCACAGCACATTTTCGCAGTCGTACTATAGGTGATATTTCTTAAAAAATTGTACCTTGAAGTTAATCTCGTTCTAATAATATGTTACCGATAGGTAATTTTAAAACTTTATTAACCTATGTTTTGTGTTTTGTTTGAAAGTATCAATACGAAAATGTATTTTTCTCAATAAACACAATTTGCATTTATGAAATATGTGTAGTTCGGTTTATACTTCAAAATAAACGGTAAATGTAATTGATTAAAAATGTGTATACGAAAAGAAATCAATATTCCTATATTTGAAAACGGTTTTTAATAATGATAATTTTGTTATAAAAATTAAAAATATTTATAATTGTTATAATATAAAATTGAACAGATTTATTAAACGAATAGAATATATAAAACTATTCAACCATGAAACTATGTTGTTTTAATAGATCGATTATTAAAATCGATATTTCGCAGAACGCAACTATTGTGCTAGGCGATATTCTATCGAGATTTTGTTAAGGCATTCATCAATATTCACGTGCATTGATGAGTGCCAGCAATCAAAGCGAACTATTTATGAATGGACTTCCGCTACATGTAGAATTGAACTAACACGTCCGCGGAACAATGGCGATTATTGACGGCGTACCAGTTCGTCCCACACTTACAAGTTAATCACCGGCTAATGGTTCAGGCGCGTGGGTGGGTTTGATGCGAATGAGTCGCGTGGTCTGGACCATTGTGGCCGAGCCGCGCCTGTTTTGTGTCTACACTTCGGCCTGTAATCATTGTGTTTTTTCTCCGCATCATAATTTTCTTCTTTTTTTTTAATTTATCTGTTACATTTTTTTCTGTATTAAATGAATCTAGATGGTCGGTTCACCTTTCGGGTATCGGAATTCAAAGAGTCAAGATCTATAAGTGCGAATAAACATTTTTTTTATTAACACTTGATCTCGGTTACACATGATTTTAAGTGACAATGAAGCCGTAGTAGGTGAAGTGTGCTAGCCCAGAATAATTTGGCTTTCATAATATGCCGGAACACAGCAGTGATGTTACGGCAGCAGATAGATGATGACCTCTGAACTGATGATGAATGAATGATAATATTTTACTAATGATTTACAAACGTCATGTTTCTTATTAATATTAATAAAAATCAGAGTTTTGATTATGAAAATGGACGGATATAGAGGTTAAAGAAGGCTAAAAACGTATGAATTGGTAAATTAAAATAATTTAAAGGATGCAATGATTAAAATGACGGATAATAGTAGGAGTGGAGAGAAAATACAATTTGGTCACTTTGTTGCATAATAGTAGAAATAAAAAGAAGAATAAAAATGTAGATTCAATTATAAGATTTTTAGGATGTCATTTTGAATTTGCGTTAGAGTGTTTATTTTTTTTAGTTGGAAACTTTCGTAACTCGGTCACCAGTCAAGTCACGCGTGAAACTGTCACCATCCACGGAACTGATAATATCTGCGAAGTCAACAGGAAAATATACTAAAGTTTGTGTATTTTATACAGTGTTCATGAGTAAATGCTTTGCCAAACTATTGCTAAACTGTAATGTAGTAATAAATTTACCCTTAATTTTTGATACATTTGTGATAAGGTGATGTTTGCTGTTCTTTTATGTTTTTGTTATAAGAAAGGTGAAGCAAATGGCTTATATGATCATCACCGTTGCCCATAATTGATTAATGCATTGAGGAAAAATCAAGTGGTAATTATTTTCATACTTTTCGGTATAACATATTTCGAATGAAGCAATCTTTCGAGAAACTTCAATGAAAATTAAAAAAAAATACACTAACGTAATTAATTTAAAGAATTTTTTTTTGTTACAGCGTCAAATTTTTAGTGTATTAAAAAATTAGTAAATGTGATTCTAATTATTTTCTCGAAATTAAATACTCTAATTATGTAACCTTTTTTCTCCGTTAAGAGAACAAAATTAATTTACAAAATCAAAGTTTACAAATTACATTTAAAAAAAGAATATTATTAACTAATTCTCTAAATCTTCAATTCTCATAATGTTGAATCCTTTAATGACTCTGTATCTCAGAACAAATTAGTGTCATACATTATTGCATTATTGCTTCTAAAGATGTCTCAACAAGCGTGCGACTGTGGCGCAGCTAGTAATGAGGCTAAAATCTTTAGAAAGTTCTAGATGTGCCCGACTAACAAATTGGCGGAGAGACGCGCGGGTTGTGGGGTCACGCGTGAGCCTTGCGCGGCGCGTGAGTGGACGCACGCCCGCTCTTACGGGGATGTATCAAAACATCATGCCGATTTAGTCTTTATAACACTTCGTGATGGACTAACGTTTCATGTGAAAATTGTATTGCTTATTCTAATGACGCAAAGCACATTTATCGCTTGGAGGGACATCTAACTTTTAATGGTTTCCCTTGTGACAAAATTTATTGTTGTTAATACAATTTACAAGGACTTTATGAGATGTACAGATATTTAGAAAAAAATATTAGTGGATTTGTTATCAATGAACTACATAAAATACTTTTTTTTTACATTACGTAACGCTTTATGAACTAATTTGTTTTCTACTTTTCGTAGACGTAAGGCAATACTTTCAATGATTAAAAAAGAATATTCTAACTAACGTTGCACTTTTAAGGTAGGTTATACATATATATTGTAAAACTCAACTTACCCCAAGTTACCAGTGGAAAAATGAAAATTCAAGAAAGATAAAGAAACAAAAAGTTGTGAATAAAATCCTATTTAATAATCAGTTTTACAAGTGTTTGCACTTGTAATGCATTATGTTTTTAAAATAGCTACTTTTGTCTATATTTCTTTTGTTATACTTTTGTTAGCCTTAATGATATCTTCTAGTTATTATTATAAACGGAGCAGGCAGGTATCAGTATATTATGATTTTTAAAGTAATGTACGCTGTACGACGTACTTAAACGGAAGTTTTAAGAGTTTATTCCATAGATCTGCCTCAATTATGCCGGGTAGGGACAATCTGCGTGACAAAGTCCAGTCAGTATCAAGGTAATCTATCGCAGGGCCGAGTGATAGCACTGTACACGGCTTCGGTGGATCACGACTCTAATATTTACATCGTTGCCCAGATTGTGAGGCTAATGCAAAATATTAATTTAGTCCAACACATGAAATTGCACGTAACAGTTCTTTAGATCGAGTCATGTTTGCTTTAGTCGCTTTGCCATAAACTACATAATTTGTTTAATTAATTAATTCTTTTAGTATATGATAATTAACAACGTTTAAACTTCTGTCCTTCGGTCTAACAGAAGTGAAATTAGTTTTTTATTTAATTTCCTCACTACAGTTGCCAAAATGATATTAAAACATAAGGCATAATTTACAATTTTAAGCTATTGTAGTCAATAATTAAAGAGCACAATGAATCTAAGTTTAGTTGCGATTGTTTTTTTTTACAATTTTAGTTATATTAACGGACCCATTGCTTCCTTAATAAAGTAGTTCATTAAAAGTAATATTATGTATATTTAAGCAACGATGTAGAGTTTAATCATATTAAACTACCCACTACTTGTAGCTCGCGGGGAAATCTTTCATCGTTCTCACTCGCGTCAAATAAATAACCGTAAAGACATAATCGTAATGCTTTAATTAAGGCCAGACAAAGGCGGGACCGTGCGAATCGGACCAGTTACAGGATGTTTCGATTCCGCGCGGCACGCAGGAGCCGATAGTACCTAAGGGACGTACGTGTACGCGGTCCGAGGCAATGAATTAAGAGCCATCGCTATCTACAGGGAGTTCGATTCTCGTCCACCGCATATTCGCAGTCACGAACTGTCTGAGAATATTCAGAGTTGCGCAATCATATAAATTTGTATAATGTTAGGGAATTATGTAATTAGTTACGAGTATACTGTTGAAATATGTTAAACAATAAGTAGAGCTTTTGAGAGCTTTTTCAAGATTAATGAATATTACGTATTATGAAAATCGCATTACGAAAAAAAATAAATTAAGAAGACATCAAACTATTATCTAAACGAATGTACATTATAATTATAATAACATAAGTTTTTAAAATTTAACTTATTCATTTTTTATAGTCTATGGATCTTGTTAGGGTTTTACCAACTCGTCTAACTACCACCCTCAATGTCATTCAGCCGCCATGACAGCATTGCCGTGCCGTGTTCCGGCAATCATACATGTGAGAGCCAGAAATGTTCTGGGCGAACACGCTTTACCATCTAAGGTCTCAAATATACTTATCATTGAGTGAATTTGAAGTTAAGTGTTAATCTAAAATCGATAAATTTTTTTTAGCTAGTAAAAATGTTTAATTGCTGTGCTTACTTTATTATTTTCATCACTATCATATAACATAAGGGTGTTGATGAAAATTAGCTAAACATTATATGTTCAGTCACAACTTTATGTTAATACATTTTTGATTGACTATATCAATGAATATTTATCTCAAGTTATCTTCCAGAGACATTCTTCACTATTACGTCCTGTCAAGGTTTTTTTTTAATTACTTTAATTTAAAAGAGAAGACATGAGTTTTTTTAAATTGCACTGTGAGGTGGCCAGTAGAGAAAATAACGGCGAAAAAAGTGCATCACAAATTAACCTGTGACCAATCAACAAAGCGTTAATACAAACACTACCCGTATATATCTTTTAGAGCACTCTTTGCGAGCCATGATTGTTGGTATAAGTATCACTTATGCAATAATTTCATAACTAAAATAATCGTAATGCTTGTAAAAAGAAACAATAGAAATTATTTATCATAAATATGAATAAATAAATATCCGGGACATTTCTCACAGAGTAATTTGATCCCAAGAAAGGTTGGTAAGCACCTGTAGTATGGGTTGTCAGAGACCGATATACATGCATAGATATATATCAACAACCAGACACAGAGCAAACACAAATGTTCATCACGTGAATGTCTTGAGCGGGAACCGAACCCGCGACCTTTGGTATAAGAGGCAGAGGTTACTACCATTACACCAATAGGCCAGTCGAAGTAAAATTAAAAAAAAAATGGCTTGTAATTGAAATGTTTTAGGTTTCACGTAAATATTGTTGATTTAAAAAGCTTATATTAGAGGAGATGACCAGATTGATAAATCGACACCAAGTTTCACAATTCAGTCAAATCAATAAACGTGTCTACTTCATCGTCCTCGGCTTACTTGGCGTGACCATTTGCCAGAAGAAGTTCGTGCTAACATTCGACAGGTCCTCCTCTAAATGCATAACTTGCTTAACGGCCTGTTTCACAAACTCACGAGTGATTTTGCGAATCGGAAGCGTTTGTACACATTCAATAATGATCCTTATTATAAACGGACGAAGGTGATTGGGTAACGGTGATATCTGAAAGCCTCGTGATTTCGGTTACCATGGACACCGAAATGTTGAGGTGCAAAAGTCTAATCTAGCAGCGTGCACGATTACACGAACTCACCGCCCGCGGAGACTGCGGGCCGGTGTCACTATCGAGATTATGATAAACTAATATTACATTCCGTTTGGAAAATAACACCTTAATGTTATTTCATTGAATGAGTGATATATAAATGACATGTTTAACAGATAAGAAATAGGCGACCTTTGCTGAATTTTCCTTCATAAAATTTTCGGCCTTGTTTTTAATGTAATCACTTTTTTCAAAATGTTTGAATTTATTATTACAACATTGTAAATTAAATAATTACTTTTTACAGTTCTACTTACATTATTCGTTGTAAACAAATAGTGGAAATTTTAAATCAGTTACTTTTTTTTAAAGAACAAAAGCTATCTTTTTGTTATTAAAATAATGAGTAAAACATGTTCCACATTTATAATGAGCGTTTATAATGAGACAAAAAAAAATATTAAAAAGTGTGAAATAAAAACTAGACCAATATTGTAAATAATATTTAGTCGGTTAGTAATTCTTAAAGCTTAGTTTACGTTAAATGGTATACTATCAACTGGAAGTGGTGCACCACATTGAAAGCATGCAGTCAAACTATCCACGTTTGGAAGACATAGTATCAAATGTTCAATCACGTAACCCAGACTTCTAAAAATGAGAGTTGCAATATAATAAGCAATTTAATTTCCTTTTAAGATCTGTCCGCGTCAATTTTTGTTCAAAAAAAATATTAACTATTAAAAGCGTTGTCTTATTAAGAACTTTAAAATGAAAATACATGTATTCATTTGTTTCATCACAACAAAGTAATATCTTAAATATTTTTCTTTTATAATTCCTTAGCGACATCTATCGATTTATATTCGTTTTTTCTAACGTTCTTCTTTATTACTTCTATTATTATTTTTATCGACAATGGACATGCTTGACAAAAATTAACGCATGGTTTTAAGGGACAAATAGGCTGTAGATAGTAGAGCGTGGTCACCGATAATACTCTGGTTGTCAACTGTTTTACTGCGGGAACGCAGTAGTGCAGTTATGGCGGCAGACTGACAAAGGGAGTAGCTAGCCGGACGAGATGAAAATACCTTAGCACCATTCAGGCTCCACTAATCATGTGGCCCCTGAAATAAATGGTGGATTAACCCGTTACAAGACAAGCGGTAAGTCATTGCGCTACTGAGGCATTCAAGTAATATTCCACAAGCTATTTTTTCCAGTTTCTCTAACGGTTTATAAAGTATTATTGACATTGGAAGGAATCATCGTCATCATTATCAGCCTGTGTTAGTCCACTGCTAGACACAAGCCTTCCCCAATGCCTTCCACCATATGTGGTCCTCTGCTCTCCTCATCCAGCCGCTTCCCGCCGTCCTGACTAAGTCCTCAGTCCATCTGGTGAGAGGGCGCCTTACCCTTCTTCTCACATATTTAATTAGAAGGAAAACAGTCGCAAAAATTTATTGCACGATTCCATTTTAATAGCAGACGAGGGAATCTGTATGCAAATTGTCTATAATGGACTTCCATCGAACGCAATTGATTTGTTGCGGTTTAGAAATTAACACGCCACGGTCTCAGCAATCGCTTAATTATAATATTGTCTTATAAGTTTATCTCGTTTCGTGAATTAATTCCGCCTTTAATAGCCTCTAAAGAGAGATAATATGTCTGCTGTTAACTGTTTACATTACAGCTGAAGGTCACAGTGTGAAATGTGTTGATTCTTAAAATCGGTCAAGTTATATTTATGATTAGTGATTAATATATTTTTACATTAAACATTTTCCACTTTCACTTAAGAAAAAATCTTTAGTTATTATTATGAAAATTATTAAATTTAATTATTTTTGTAAAAAAAAAATTTTTTTAAATATTTTCTGATCGGCTATAGGTTAACACTCAAGATGGTAAAGCGGGCCCAGAATACTTTGGATGCCGTACGGATGACTGGCAGAATACAGCAGCGGTGGCGGGATCGAAAAACCCTACTGCCAACCAACTCCGTGGCTCATGTGGCTTCGGTATCGAATCAGAGATATTGTTACAAGACAGACAGTAAACCACTTAGACAATGAAGCAGTTAAAGTTCTAGACCTTTATTTTTGAGTTCTGCGGAACGGCCCCTGGATTACAGGTGTTGTGGGGTCCCGTTGGTGGTTTGATTTGTCAAACACGTTTGGCTAGTTATCATCAACAATATCAATCTACATACATGTGAGAACTAAAAGTATTTTGAGCAAACATATTTCATTATTTATCGCTTCACTTAATATCAGTCAAAATCTAGGTCAAGAGTTATCTCATAACCGATGAAAAAAAAACATTATCACAGTAACCATTGCGAGTTTTGAGTTAGGTGTATAGATTATATAAATTGGTCCGTAATCGGTCAACTACATTCCCGCATTATTATTATTATTACCGCACAATGTATTTCCAGCACAAGTCTTTTCGAAACACCATAAACATAATATATAAATATAAATAATGATCATTTTCGGCGAATTGTTATGAAGTTTGCCTTTAATTTAAGTATTCTGGTCTGAGAACCATTGAGTGAGGCTGCAACAAATGCGATCGCTCCACAATAACTGTCCAGTCTATGTTAATGAGGAGTTGCTTTCTCATCTCCTAGTTTGCGACGGAGCATTGTTTACGATTTTCCCCGTGAAAAACATATGAGGACGCACAGTTACAACAACTTGGTAACTGTAGTTTAACTCATGGTTCAATCTATATCAGCGTAAATATTCGCTCAGTAATACAATTAGATAAAATACGAGGTGAAGTTCATTACTTAGTTTTTAATCAATGCTATATTAAAGGAGTAAATAATTTGAAGCAATTTTTTAGACGTTTTACATTTGACGATAACAATTGGCCTTTAATATTTTTTATTTAGATCATAAACAAACAATAATGTATGCTAATGAAGTAGATATTTTATCTGTAGAAGAAGAAAAATAATATCTTTTTATAACATATCAACCGTTATGATAAAGTTTTTAGCAGTGTATTATTTATATATATATAAGGCGAACCCAAAACACTTGATACATAATGTACATATTGAAAGTTATGAAATAATTTTATTGTATCTTTTTCGTCGTTTAAAATCTTAGTTCCAATTGAAATATATCAGATTTAGTTTTTATGAATGCTTTAATGTAGTAAGTCGCGCTTTGCGGCTGGTATGATAGCACCGCCACTGTGTAAAAATAAATGTTACGTAATTAAACGGAACATGACGAGGAACGTTGCGACCTAACCATTTCGTTTCATCGCGTATGGCTTGAGCGCGTAATTACGTTCGACGTGCGCTCTTTCAACCGAAAAAACTCGAGCGTCTCTCTCTCTCATTGTTCCCGCCAATTTTCCCACATTTCGCCTTTTACAGTTACACGCGGCTTCCTGATCTGCGTACAAAAAGTATATTAATTGCATTCCTCATACCAACCGCTGCAAGCTCGCCGTGTGTTTTTGTTCTGTTCAGGAAGAGATAGGTCTCTCCGTGTTAGATAATTGATTGTTGTCTTGTGGGACCTGCCCTTGTTTGAAGTCGATAGAGTCGACGATAAATTAATATCATTTCAGTGTGAAAATAAAGATTAACTGATTACTAAAAATAATAACAGTGTAATCAAATTAATGTCTATAATGTAAGGTTAGTAAAACTAACAAGTTCTATGTCAAGAATTAACAAAACACGAACTAGTCCTTCATTTTTACAGTTTCCCATCCCATCTTTAGGTTGGATTACACACGCTGATATAAAAAAAAAATAATATTTCTTCATATTAATAAAAAAAGAAAAAAAATTTTCATATTCATATTTCATTCCGAAATTTTAATACCTTAATAAACGTCGTCGTGTCGAGTCGATTTAAAATACAATTTTAAGTAACCGAAAAACTATTAAAGCAAAACAAAAACGGGACAAAGCATAAAAGCAATAAACGGAATGCGGTTCACGTATGCCATAACAAAACTTTCCAACTAATTCCGCTAACATCGAGAGTCGTGCGAGGAAGATTCACATGAGAACCGACCACTGCATACACGTAAAACTATCAGTCAAACTACTACTTAAACATCTGCATAAGTCACGTCTCACGATTCCAGAAGACTAACAGTTTAATAATGTCCGCCCGGCTGACCCCGACCGACCCCTGTGAAATACGGTTGAGCGGACTTGGGGCCATATTTTCCCCCCATGCATCGTACCGAAGTCGTGTCTTCCTTGGTGGAAATAAAACGCGGGGTCCATCTTTAGGGCCATCGGTACCTCTGGTGCGCTCTTGAAATTGTCCCACGCAAACGACTTATGTCATTAGCGGCGATAATGAAATTTGGATTCTGTTGTTTTGTGTTAGTGATCACGTTTGAATGAGAGGGATTGTGATGATAATACGTTTGTTAATGTGTTTGGACGGATAATGTCATGGGAAGAGCTCAATGAACGTGCGGACAACGCGTGGACCGCTGTATGCAGGGCTAACTGAAATTCATAAGGAGTGGAATGTTTTCATTAAGCGTTAGTGACTGTTTAATTATTTAACATTTCTTTATTTAACGATCTGTATAGGTATGTGCAAAGTTTATTTGCGATAATAAAGTCCGTGTCTGTTTTAATTTGATGAATAAATTATTATTATGACATATTAAAATTAATATTTACAGAATTATAAAATAGAATGTAAAGAAATTATTTTAAATCTGTATACTTGTATGAATATTTCGTGAAACTTTTTTAATAGCAATCTTTCTTTTGAAACGAGTTAACTACTAAAACAATAAAAAAAGTTCAACCATAAGCTGTAACAAAAAGGAGAAGGAAAAAAAAGCAATCTAGCTTTTGGTCGTTTTCGAACTTTCTATTCAAACACTGTACTTTTTATCCTATAAATAAAAAAAAAAGTTTATATTGTACGGCCTATGGAGAGTAAATGATAAAGATGAGTCGCTGATTGTATTTTTGTTATTGCTGTATTCTTTGATTAAAAGAAATAGGCGATGAAGCCGCATCGCCGCGTGGGCCGACGCGACCTATCCCGGAGGCAGCGGCGCGGCTCACTGACCCAATACCGTCTTCGACGCCCAGCCGGCATCCAGCCTACAGAACCAGAGTAACTATTTATAGTATCCTTCACGCTTTGCGCTTTTTCTACTATAACCGCTATCTATTATAAAAACTCGCGTTCCATTTAAATTGCAATCCAGTGATAAAATTTAGTTTTTGATTATCATTCGCCGTAAATAGATGTGTACACAGTTTATTTGACTAAGGATAAACTTTTTAATTCGTTTAGTTTCGTCTACAATGCCGAACACTACACATGAAACTCCTAAGTCGTCATGTTTTGTCGTGGACAGGATTAAAATAATGAGGTAGCTATGTGCCTTACATTTGTTGATTAATATTATATTATACTTTCAATATTAAAATAATTGTATCTAATTTAGATATTTATAATAATAATGATTATTTTAGTGATTCAATCGTTTCTTTGCAAAACTTCATGATTCACGTTTAGATGTTACAGGTTCGACAGCACGACGACCTACACGGGTTGAGATTGTATTCCAGTAGTGGTATTTGCGATTAATTAAAGGGGTAATTAGCAAATCATTATTTATTTTCTTTCACGGAATTGCGCAAAGTAAGGCCTGAATCAATAAACTTAATTAATTAAAGTTTATGTTTGTATGTGGCCGGTGTGATCTATCGTATGGACGATTCAATGATCATCTGACGCCTGCATCAGCCGCCATTTTCGGGAGCGCCAAGAGGTTTTGACATGCAACAATTATTATCTTTAACCTTATTTTGGCATTTGTTCATGTCGCAAACGGCCCTGAGTCATGAAGATGGTTTTCATCGTTCGTTGCATCGAATTTGCTGGCAATGAGGATGTGCGTTTTAAGCAAGCAGGATTTAAGGAACAAAGATTTAAAAATGAAGTTTATGCAAACAAAAAATCTAAGGCCATTAATTCCCTTTTTTTGAATTTTTTGAGTCAGTTATTAATCGTTTCTTTTCTTTCGCTTGAATCAAAATTTCGCTTTGTAATTCTTAGAACTTTATTTGTAAATCGATAAATTAATGTTTTTGTTGTACTATAACAATTTTATTTAACTGCTCAATATACCGTAAAAGTATATAAAATTTTACTATCGTTGTATATACAGTTTAAAAGCGAATTTTTAATGTGGATTTTATTTAATTTGTAACAAAGTTCCAATGTTATTGTTATATGCATATGTACAAAGGCTTACTGTCTAGCGTTACATACTTAGATTGAACTTATGTCATATAAATAATAACAAGAGGTTTCTCTCATAGATGTTAAGTATATTACCTTTTTGATTGTCACTTATCGTTGCAGAGTGTAATTATAATGATATGGTTGTGTAATGGATTTAATCAAACGTAATGTTCGAAATATGTTTTTTTAATTAAGGCAGACACGGGTTATTCTTAATTTTTTTCTTTCCGAGTCGAATTAAAAAAAGCTGCAGATATTTGAAAACAATGTAATTTTTAAATTACGAAATAACATTAGACTTAACTAAATATTTTGATCCGCCTCGTTCTGCGACTGTGATGCAAGCGGCAGATCGCGCCGCTCAGCATTTATCTAACAATGGCATCAAAACAAAGTCAAGAGTTTGCGACCTTTGGGCCGTTTCAAATTTATTCAGTATTGCGCGACTCGAACGAATATAGCAATAATTCGAGAATATAATTGTTTATCGCGCATTGTGCTCCGTTTGGCTGTCAATCAATTCACTTTCGAACATTGTGATCCACTTTGGCCTCGGACGGTGTTATGCGTAAGGTAGACAAAATTATTTATGTATTTAATTTGTTTTTTTTTTATAGGTAGAGTAGGCAAGATAGCGAGTAGTTCAACTGATGAAAAGTGATCACCGTCGCCCATAGACAGCAGCAACATTCGACGAGTCGCAGCTGCGTTGCTAGCCTTTAAGAAAATGGTAGGCACTTTTCTTAAAGGTCCCTGTCGTAGCGGTCCAGAAATACCATTATTGACATCTGATTCCACAAAGTAGTTGTTTTTATTATTGAAGTTTTTTTAAAGAAAGTCTAGTTCATTTTCTTTCACCATTTAAATTTATCCGAAGTCTCTTAGCCTATTTATAAATTATTATTTCACTTACACTTTGGAATGTATATTTTTTTAATTTTTCTGTCGTTTGCATATTGCATGCGGCTTGCCAGATCGATTTCGGCCGTTCCCTCCCGCGACGGTATTTGTCAATGAAGCACGGGGTGGGTCCGCGTGGCGCGTGATCGATGGGATGGTCGGCATTAGGCAACCTGGTTAGCCGCGCCCGACGCCCGTGCATTACCGAGTAACCGATCTGGAGCAAGGCTGCGACGCGCAGACAGTAATACGACGCTGATACATTTTGTAACTGTGAAACGCAGAACGTTTTTTATGTTTCGGGCGATCGGAACCTTCGAATTGGCGAGCTGGGAAATGGCGTAATAAAGCAAAAGTCTATCCATTCGACGCGAACAGGTGGTAAAATTTCATAGAGCTTGAGAGCGCTACTCTAACCAAGTATCATTTTTTATTAACAATGAGCAATAACACCAGATATCAATTTCACATCATGTTAAGTGATAATGAAGCCGTAGGTCACTACCTAATCTTACTTGCCCAGAATTCTTTGGCTCTTATATGTGTGATTGTCCAAATGCAGAAAGGCAGGAATGGAAGGTTGATATTGAAGATAGTTTGTCGGCTTCTAAGAAATCATACAACATATGCTACTCATGTGGCCTACTTATTCCAAGGTTTTTTGCTACAGTCAAATGACGCCTCGGTTTTACAATTTGGATATATATGTATGATTGTAAGAGTCTGCTTAATCTGAAATAAATAAATAAAACTTGGATTTCAATAATGGCAGAGTCTCTCCAAATCCTTCTGGCTACTTAAAACTGTAGATGTATAGTATCATATGTTGTTAATTACTCAAACCGTTATCAGTCGTGAAGCGTACACACCCTTGAATGAACTTGAGAACGGAGTCAGTGGAACAAAATTATAATTTACGGAGTTGTGCATGTCATGGGGTATAAAGAGAGAGGGCAGCCCGACGCAGCGGCCGGGCTCACTCCGCGTGAGGCGGCGTCGTGACTCCGTCCACAGCGCAAAATTAGCTGATTAACGTATTGTTCGCTTATTGCCGCTTACTGCTATGTGGGAATCCACAATTACATAGAATTGACTGGTATTTCATTTACTAAATCTTCTCACAAAATTCATTGAAGATATTATAATGTCTTATATTCGCAACAATGAGTTATGATGTGTTTTAATTATTTCTTTCTTCGTTAGATCGTTTTGTTCTTATATAATGGCAGGGATTTTTCGAACCCGCCCGACAAGGCCACCAGCCTCAATGTTAATTCATCGCTATTACAAGGTGGGTGTGTTCCTATCTACGGCCTGGTTGTCAATTAATATCATGTGAATTTGTAGTAAAGTGTTAGCCAAATTCCGATAAACGCAATATTGATTTTAAACAGAACAGGGGGTGTTCTCTAAGTGGAAATCCTTTACATCACTGATTTAGCCCCCGCTCTTAAGAGGACAAAGTATCATTGAAAGTTTATACTCATGTATTAAATAAACAGCAACAGCTCTTTAAAGACCAGAAATGCAAATGCAACTTCTGATTAGCGAGTTTCCAGGATAGTAATGCCGTCACTAGTAATAATTTCCCACATTTTTTTTATAATAAAACGACTTTTAATGTATGCACTCTAATAAAGCACTTCAACCGACTGTACTTATCTAAGTACAGTCGTATCGACACGAATATTAAATATTTCTAGTTATAAAACATAGAGCACCTTGGAAAATAATCCAGATCCCGAAAGAGATTTAAAATAATATGTTGTAATGTTTTTGTTAAGAATAAATATATTGTTTAAAAATTTAATATATTAATTATTATTATTTTTGCTATAAAAAGCCATACCTCAAACAACGTTCGAAACGTCTCCTGACGATGCCACCTGTAGTTGCGAAATGGGTTGAGATCGTACTTTAGTCATATTATTTGCGATTAAATAAACTCGGAAATTAGCATTATTAATTTTTGTTTTATTTAGTAGAAAGGTTTACCTTTCCGTGGTGTATAAATAATAGAATTTTCAATTCGCCGTTCTGCTGATTGTATACTGTGGCTGCACGGGCGTGAGAGAGTCCGTCAGTCCAGCACGATCTCCCTACACGAGCCACTTCTCCGCTTGCTTTGTTGTGTCACTGCACATAGCCGCGCTGAATTTATCGCGAGTGCTATACGCGCTATGGGAAGCGGTAACTCATTAGACGACTCTGCTGTGCAGAGCTTTTACGTACTGCATGTATCATGCCGAGTTATCATCCGATGTTTTTGAGAGCGTTGTAAAAAAAAACTTGAACACAAGCACTGTTTTACGAATCAGAGACAACTTTTATCGTGAACTCAAATTTCCTGCACTTTTCTATATGATTTTATTTTAATTTTATGACTTTACTACTATATGAAAATTCGGTTTTGTAATACGGCTTAACGGAAGTAATTGATACAAATTATAAATATCTGAAACAATTTCACGCATAGTACTCCAATATACGTACACAGTATTTTTTTAAATACTTACTTTTAATAACCAAACCAAGATCAAATATAAATGCTCATCACGTGAATACTTACCCAGAGCGGGAATCTAACGTACAACCTTTGATGTAAGAAGCAGCGTTACTACTATTACGCTAACAGGCCAGTCAAAACGGGTCAGGAAAACCTTTAATATTGGTTCATAAAATATGTTTTTGGTATATAACAAATACAATATTATAACATTGTATTAAATATGTTATTAGTTCTAGATAATTTTGAAATTAAAGTGGAATTTCATGTTTTTGATATGATTCAAGTTTTAAAAATGTTATATTTAAAAATACAAATGAATTAACGAAGTCATCTGTTATTTGTATAATAACCGGTTTCTACAATTTAAACATAGGAGGCCTTGTCCGTGATCGAAAGAAAAAATATAACTTATCATAAAATAACTTTGGAACGAAAATCATTATATGATAGAAGTCTATCAAATATAGAATCTATGTATGTGAATAGTAAGATGACCAACCTCCCTGTTTTAGAAAGGACAGTCTTGATTTTGTAATGTCCTGCTCGGAAAAATGTTTTGAATATCTTCTTAGGTATTTGTTTTTCTTTTGCTATGTTTTAATATTATTACAATGGCTAGTCGACCTGACTATTCTATTTATAATAATAATTATAATAGATTTTTATTCAACTCGACGTAATTCGATAAAAACATCAAGAAATAAGGAATATAAAATATATCACAGATAAAAAAATATATAATAAAATGAAATCTAATAATAATATAATCCCAGAGGGATGGTCAGCGCTGATATTCTGCAGAAACCCGGGAAGATGTTTAGCGCGTTTGACTGTGGCAGCAACAGAGCCGGAACACTGAATTGTTGTATTTGGTTGATACTATTAGATATACAGATTAAACATTTACAATTCACATAACAGTGTATTGTTTATTGTTCCGATGATTAAAGTGATTTCATTGTTTCTTACTTTTCATTCTTGATGTTCCATGTTCTT
>DWQX01003354.1:0-18105 GCA_018245475.1 Pharmacophagus antenor
GATTCGCGAGCCAGTTTCGATAAAGCTGTAATAGTCGTCTAAGACTAACAGCGCTAACTTCACCGAATCCAGCAGTATTGTTATCTGAAGTTGGCTACATAGTTGCAGGCATCAGCAGGTAGTGTATTTATTAGTGGCTATGTTCATATTAATAGCCGTTATATACACATCCATGACACAGATGGAGAAAACAAGAAACGTACATTTTTTAATTTGTTTATATCAGTTGAAAATGTGCGAGAAAAATCATATATTAAAGTTTGACCCGTACACATTGAAATAAAAAAAAATCCAATCCCATAAGGTGGGAAAATAAAAGATTGATTTGTATGCTCATAATTTCTGTTCCACCTATGTCCTTTCAGTTTCTGTTCATCGTTAGTTTCATTTTGGGAAAAAGGATTGTTTATAATTCGAAAACTGGTTTTAAATTCTATTTTTCATAGGTTTATTTTCGTCTCAGTTACATCATTTGATCAAAAGTCCATTCAATCATTCGTTCATTTTAGTTTCAACGTCAGAGATATCATTTTCATATATATTATTTTTATATAAAACAGTGCGATAAGATAAACATGTTCAGTTAGTGCTGTGATACTCCTGCGTTTAGCGCCACTGAGAGATTTACATAACACTGTGCTCACCATCTTAAATTCACATATTTTCTTCTCCTCGTAACTTTAACAGTTACAGCATATTTAAAACTAGAATATAGTTATTTCTCTCATTGGATGGTCACTGGATGTTGTGTAGCCAATGATTGAATGGACTTTTGATCAAATGATGTAACTGAGACGAAAATAAACCTACGAAAAATAGAATTTAAAACCAGTTTTCGAATTATAAACAATCCTTTTTCCCAAAATGAAACTAACGATGAACAGACAGCAATACTAACGAGAGAATAAAAAAACTTAAAAGATCTATCGATCCTACGATTTATTTTTTGTTTATAATTTCTAATCTACGGAATTTGTTAGTTTATAATGTATGTAATCAAGAGTATTGTATAATATTATACTAAAAAAAACTTGAAATATTAAAATAATTCCTTGTTTTATGAAAATACATTCCAAAAATTGCATTCTTAAGGGTAGGACACACTACTATTCGGTAATCGCAATTATTATCCTTTTAAAACTTGTTTTGAAAAATATAAAGAGGATTGCAACTGTTGATAATTTTAGAATGTTTTCTTTAAAGTAATAAGTTTAGTTGACAGTAAGATGATAAAAGGCCTTTACATCAGACGTTCAGATATGTTTTCAGTTCGTGGTTTATGGTTTTAATTATTATATATTATTTAAATATACCACAAGGGTCCTATTTGCTTCGCACGTCAAGTAATATTGTTTGAAAGAGGGGCAATGAACTATGACTTCAGTAATATATGTACCGGGAACTGATTTTTATGCCTATATAGTTGTCAACTATTTAAATGTTACTTCGCGATAAGTTTTGTTACAAAGCTCTATGGTTAGATATTATTAATAAATTGTTGGACGCTTGATAAGTTACAGGATAGTATCTTTTTGTACAATAATGATATGCTCTTTAAATGATTATATTACCAAGTAGGACTTAAAAGAATCATTGACTCTACATAATTCAAGTGCTAGTGGTGTCTTCTTCATTTTTTTAATCCTGTTATGTTATGTTATTTAGTGCTTATGAAGTTCATTAAAACCTTGTTTGCGTTATTATGATAAATATCTACACGATGTAGATGTAGTGTGTAGAAAGATTTTTATTACCGCAATGTATCGTAAAATAATTTGCTCACTATTACAATAATTAAGGATTGTAAAATCTTTATGTGCTTTAACTTTAGTACAGTAAAAATCAATTACTCATTGGTTATTTTTAGCACGTCCGTCGCTAAGCACGATTATCAAGAAACGCCCGGCAAGGAATTCTCGTTAAGAATGTTAAAAACTACACATTCGTATTACAAACTCACATATGGTTTTGCTTTGACGCTTCTTCATAATTTAATCGTATTTTGAGCAGTGAGCATTGGTGTACGAAACTAAATAATGCCTTAACAATTATGTCTTCTTAAAATTATATGTAATTGGAATATAAATTGTAAAAGTGAATATTTACTGTTAAACTTACGCCGATTGTTAAAAGGAGACAAAAACAGTGTTCACTCATTTAGTAGGACATGACGCAAATTCTATTTGTTGTTTATATTGTAGGATAATATTAATTAAAAATTGACAAACATAAGAGGATAATTAATGTATAAGGGAATCAAAAATTTAAGTTCTTTTTTTTAAATATAAAAATACTGCTAATAAGCATTATTAAAAATCAAAAAGTTTGACTAGTGTTTATTACTTAATAGATTATGCAAGTCATAAATCCATAGCAGTGATCACTTGGAAAGCGTGTGCAGAAAATTACAAATAATTAAGCAAATGTTCACAGGTAATTACATGAAATTTTTTTAATATTACATTTTTATTAGCGTGTTTTACGTATCGGTAAATAATTTAAGTGCATAGTGTTACATATAAACAAGAAAGTTAGTTAATAATCACAAAGTTCCACTTAACAAAAAGGTTAGTTCTTTGAACGAAATGTTTTATTGTTATAAGTTGGTCCCCTGTTTTAAGTGAAATAAATGTTTGAAATTGAAGGGTTGAAATTGGTATAAAATGGCGGAATAACCTGGAATACTCCATTTAAATTTGGTTTAAATTTAATTAATTACTTTTCTGACAGGATCATTAAAGCCGAATCGTCGTGTATTAAATTGTATTTAACACTACTTTTTTGACTTTTCATAAGCTGAAATCAACTGAAAGAAGGAACTTTGTAAAACTGGATTGCATTACTTTTTAAAAAGTAAGTATAAACACTATTTAATGTAGAAACGTGCATATATATATATATATGCACGTTTATATATATACACGTATATATATATATAGCTTGGTATCAGAGTAAACGTGTCCTATAGAAATATTATTAGGCGCGCATGACAGTTTACAGACAGCTATAAATATATAATATGGTTTTATATTAAGTTTCTGTTTCATTATACAATTTTTTATGTATTAAAATAATTCAGTAGCACATTTATTTCTCAATTCCTATTTCCGAGACAAATGCATGCTTATAGTAATAGCATCTTATTATTAATGTTTTGCAAGTGCCTTTTAAATGAAGCAATTTCTTTGTATGGTGTAGAATATGGTGATATGTGGTATAAAATGAGTACGAGTTAACTTACCGCATGTCAGTAGAATACAGTAGTAGTATGCTTGAATTATTGAATCACGACGTGATATTTTTGATTATTGTAAAAATAAAGTGTTGCCCAAGGTTTACTTCATTGAAAAAACCACTCAATCACGTTGCATCGCTAAGTATAATCGAATGAAATAAACAAATTCCTTTGCAAATTCATTTACTTGTTTTGTTTACTTCTTAGCTAAGTGTAAAAAGAACTTTAACGATATTTAATATGCCCGTATATCATCTAGGTTCTTAAATATTATAGCAATACAATTACACTATTACTTCACGAAAATCTTTTCCATTCTTGGTGTTAAAGTATGGCAAATTTGAAATTAATTACGTTAAATTATTTAGGTAACGCATGCATTGTAGTTACCTATATAATATATATAAAATGTTATTTTTAATGAATTTGAATAATGACTTTTAAATGTTTCACAATAGGGAACAAAATATACATAAATTATTATTTTTTAGGGAATCTCTCCTATAGTACAGTTGATAGGTTCCTTAAAAATGCCGTGTGCTGTAAAGCCATGTTGTTGGAGATTCTCAGCCAATATCTAAAAAAGCAGGGTTCCGAAAACTTATTAAATGAAATAGTAGATACAATAAAATGAAAACAACTGTACATGTACAGTAAGAATACTTAAATATAATGAAGAAGCGTTTGTACAATTTTTTTTTATCGTATTACAGCGAAACCGTGTGGCAGGATACCATATTGTAGTAGAGAAACCTGTACTGTGATAAAGATGTCTAGAATTACAAAGAAAAGTTACGTATTTCTTTTTAGTTTAAGTTGGTTATGAAATTTATATACATAATTCATATCTCATAATGTAAGAGCAATACGTTGGTTGCGGATATTACTATTTCCCTTATGAATTGTGCAGTTTAGCTTTATAATAAAGTGTATTGTATTCCTTCTCCAGTTTCAACTTTTTTCCAAATAAAATGTTTACAATTAATATACAAAGTTCATCTTTTGTAGCGTTAACATGAAACAAGCCACGGAAATAGTTGATTTATTAACTGTTACAAAATCTTAGTAACAGATAGGTTATTGCTAAACAGTTTTGTTTTGTACTCTTATACTTATTCTTCTTTTTTTTTTGTAAAACAATAAACTAAAATGCGTTGGCGCTTAAAAATTCAACTTTTTTATTACAATTATATATGCATATATTATGTTGTATAACGCTATGTAAGATTATTTATTTTTAATTTGTTTAATTTAGGGAGAGTTTTTTATTACATTTTTTTACATTTAACACTGTAGATTATGTGAGTAAATGCTTCAAATAAATCAATGACAATATAATTCTCTAAGAATAAATTATGAATTCTTAAATATTTCTTTCAAAATAAAACGTATTACAATACAAAATTCCTGAAGATACTGTTCATATTATAATAAGTTCAGCCTTCGTGTTATTTATTTTGAATTCATATGTTTTAAAAAATGGGTTAATATTAAACTTAATATTAATAAGATATACCTTGCATCGATCGATACCTATGTGCTGTAGTTGCGGAAAAGAAACGGCGAAACATACTCCCTGCAGGTTATTTAACTAATTTGTAGAATGAATAATGAGAAATGTATGTTTTACTTTAGTATTTTTTTGCTACGTTAATAACATTATTAACACATTCCGTGCCACGTGGGGCGTATACGACCCACGCTCCTTAATAATTATTACCTTAATCTTAAAACAATGGCATAAAATAATTATTTTAATCTTAAGATAATGACATACGACTTTAATCCACTTCAAGAGTAAGTAAAATTGTTAATAACTGAATAAATGATTAAAAAAATTTCTTCATGTATCATCTTCACAAGAATGATATTGAAAAATCTTCTAAAAACGCCCTAGCACAAAATGTGTTAATGAATAAATATTGTCCATTTATTAATGAATTGCCTGCAATCAGTCAAGATTTTATTTTTAAATTTTATGTGTATTCTCAACATTATGGAGTAATTTTAAACATTACCTATTTGTCTAAAAATCAGGGGATAAGGAGAGGTCCCTTCCTTCAAAGGCGGAAATGAACTTCCTTTGTACTCATTACATATAACTGTCCGTATTTAGATTAGTCAATAATTAAACTTTTTGTCAATAGATGGCACTTATAATAGATAAAAATATATTTATTGTAATTTATTATACAAATAAACAATATATAAAAACATTACTTGTAATTAATTCTGTACACGTTTGGATTGCATAATTTGGTGCATAATTTGGGTTTTTCGAACTCCCTGGTTAGCTACCGTCCACAATGTCAACTTGCCGCATTGCTATGTTACGGTAGTCATACATGTGAGAGCAAGACTATTTTGGGCAAGCACGCTTCACCATCAAAGGCTTCTTATCTCTTTACAGTATGAAATTGAGTTATAGAAATAAAATAAAATTAAAAAAAAGAACATGGAAAGTAAATAGGATGTTTAATTTCATACAGAATATCTGTTGCCAATTGATTAAAAAAAAATATCATAAAAAAGTTATTTGCTAAAAACGAGATACTTCGCTACTTAATTTATTAAGGTCCCGGGTGCTGCTGCTGCTGCTGGATTCGGTGAAGTTGGCGCTGTTAGTCTTATTGACGACTATTACAGCTTCATCGAAACTGGCTCATGAATCCGGTGATTCGCGAGCTAGCAGGTCCCGGGTACTGTGGCATCGAGTTTAAGTACTATTTTCGATAGTAAGTGACGTATGAAAGATAAAAAATAGTGTAAATTTAAAAACGTAGGATTGTTTGGGAATCTATTGTATATACATTTTTTAGAATATATTTTTAATTATTAACACGCAAGACTTGCAATCATTAATAATAATTGTACATATTCCGTTTTTCCAAAAAACCGAACATAAAAATCCCAAAATTTTTAATAGGAATTATATACAGGCACTAATGAATCAATTTTCCCAACTGCAGAGTTTAAATTATTCTAAAGTTTTACACGACCAACTTCGTGACATACCATTAAAAAAAATAGAATCATCAAAACTCATCACAAATTAAAAGTTATAGTCTTAATTATTTACCCCATTACAGGGGTGGAATGTTTATTATTTCTATGGGAACAAAAGTAAATAAAGAACCATCATAGACCACTTAAAAATTACGTATCAACTTCCTACATAAACGAGAATCAAAAAATTGTGAACCGCCTATTCGTTGTCGCTTAAAATGCGTTATAACGTCTCGAAGACTGAAATCATAAAACCAACAGAAAATCGATTTTTGTTTCTATTCTTCATTTTTTTAATGGCGTCTATATAATAGTATATATAAAACCAGCCGGATTAAAGTGTACAATCCAAGAGACGACATACAAATTATTACTTACGCAATAATTTTTCCCTCGTCCTAATATTTTGAAGACTTGGACGTACACTGAAATGTCCATTATTATTATAACATAAAGCAAAGACAAGAATAATAAATTCGTTTGGCAGTAGGTAATTACATATATGCAAAGAGTGTAGACATTATCTACCGAGAAGTGACATGCGTTAGTGATACAAAAACGTGGGTTAGATTTGTTTTTAGCTTTACCTAAGCACAAAGATAATACAGATTGTCATTTTTATGGACTAGGCCAATTAAATCTATAATCTTAGGAGCTAAAGCTTTTAATATTGGTATCTACAGAGTTATTTACACTGGAACAAAGCATATTTTATATAATTGCTAGTAGAATTAGACGCTATTGTCAGATGAAATAAAATAGACGGTTTTCTATTGAGGCGGCATCAAGTAAATAAAAACTAATACTAGATGGCATTATCAGTATTTTTTATATTTTAATATCTTTTTCTTCTATATGCGGTTAAAAATTATTATTAGGTGGATTGTTCCAAACAGAATTGTTTGCAATTGATAAAAATTACCATTCAATTATCTCATAAACTATACATTTCTTTATCTTACTTAAGGGTGACTCTTGTCCGTAGAGTTTATGCTATTTCTCTCGATTAACTCCCAAAACCTTGTCTTCCCTGTACGACATGACGTATATTTACTCTTTTATCCGATTAAGATCTACCACTGCGACGACTGCCTTCCACCTTTCCCTCCATAATAGATTTCATGAAATTGTCATTCCGTATAGAGTGCCGAACATTGTTTTTTAATAAATATTTATTTAAATAAACTAAGAGCAGTTAAAAATAAAAACCTTGTAACGATATTGTAATGCGTTTAAAACATAACATTATGTAAATTTTAATAACACCGTTAGCAACAAAATAAAAACGTAAAACTCTACATTAAATTACTTAAATTTCCTAAAAAAAAATTATTTTGAAAATACTTATAGGTAAACAGACAATGATAATTTGTACACGAATCATATTAAATATTTTTATATATATGATGTATATTTAAACATCTATAATGCAGGTACATTAAAAGAGCAAAGTAAACAATTTTAACAGTGTTACCATTACCATTGTTAAAAGATTTTTCCAATCATTTGCTCTTTTCTTTCTGGTTTTGGGAACTATTGTTAGACCAGATGTTGTTAACGACCGGCTTTTCTTCTTTTTCTGAAAAATATTAAAATGCATCAGTGAAACAAACATAGATAAATAGAACCCCTTTTATTGACACTACTTTTAAATCCAATAGTTTTCTAAATATTTAGGACGTTAACTGGGTGCCTATTTTTGCCAACAAGAAGTATGTCATAATACTTAATAACTGGAAAAAAATGGTTTGTTAAGCAATGAAATACTTGATTTAAATTTAATAAAAGATTATGTAATCTAGGTTAGCTAATCTTAAACTTACATTTGAGTAGTGTAAAATTTACAGTACAATAAAGGAATTACTTTTAATTAATTATCTATGGAATATAATTTATTTTATTAAGCTGGTATTTCAAGTATTCGAGATTTTCTTATATCTTTATGACCCTAATTTTTTGTTCTTCACTATACAAGGGAATGATAATACAGTTGCAACACAGTGTATTTATTATTTTTTACTAATATCTAATAAAATTTATGCGCATATCTACACTTTGGTTGCACTTTTGGAGAAGTAAAAACATTACCAATTAAAGGATTCTGCGTTACTTTAGATAAAAATACCGTAAAACCATACACTATTTATTTTTTAATTTCAAGCGCATGTAAATGTATCTTGTTTGAAGTAAAAGCATTAACAAAAAGAAAATCCTTAGCCAACAAATTGCAGATTGATATGGTTTCTTTTTACAATTCGATAAATTATACACAAATTATACACAAATATCACATTACAAGTGATTTAAAATTTTAGAAATTACGATTCAGTGGCTGCAGTATATCAGAAAACACACTATAAGAGTAAGTATTACTTGAATAAGCTATAAAGAACAATAGCATTTTATTTAGATAGAAAAATTATGATTTATGAGTTTTTGGAGCTAAAATTTATATTTTTTATGAAATTAATAAAATCTCTATAATCATAGAATAAATACATTGTCATTCAACATAATTCAAATAACAATGGTGTGCTTCCTGTTTTACATTTTAACAGAATAACTTGAAATCGGTGCACGTGCATTTTGTTCGTAAAAAAGGAGATTCATTTATTGGTAAATATATCATATCTTATTAATAAACATGTTTGAAATCGTATTCTTTACGTCGAGTTTGTATAAAATTAAAATAATCAAATATTAAAGGAAAATTTCTTTTCATTTTTGTGAGTAATACGTATCCTTAGGTACGGAGAGATTAAACATTTTTTCGTTACAAAAACAATGATTAATACATTTAAAATATTTCTTGTTTATAACTAGTTTACTATTACTAATTTGTAGGCACACTTATAAAATGAATTTTACCTTTTTTCTAGTGAACATGTGGTTTACTCTCTCTATCATTTTGGTAAAAGTATTTACTACTCGCTTATATTATTATGATATTCATATATCAGTTTCGTGTTTTGTTGATGTATCATGAATTACTTAATGATTAAAGTGATTATCCAATTTTGGCAAACATCAGATTTTATTGCGTCACTTTTTCTTTGATTGCGTCATAATTCATTGATCGTTGATTCCCTTTGTCTTTTCAATTGCCTGCTCTTTACATTTCTTAATTTTTTTTTTCGTGGCACTTATTTGTATATACATTCAATTTCACATTTATTAATAGCTCAATCAAAAGCCTGAAAACTTTTAATTGACGTAAGTTGTTATAAATTTGTTATATAATGCTCTTAGAAGTCACTAACTACACTTAAAAATAAAATCACATCAAAACCACTTACTAACACTTTGTTGATTAACAAAATTTGGTTTTAATTTAATTTTTTTTCAGAAATTGAATTAATGTAAAAGACTAGAGTGACTGTTACTGAACGATTTGTGTGTAAGCAGTGTTTGAACTGCGGTAGTGGTTTGTACAACTATGAACCACGTTATCACAACAAATTGAGGCAGTCTGACTATATTTGTAATTCATTCGTTTGTGATTTTATTCATGCCGTACCGTTTTCTGATCGAAATATACCTATGATAAAATTCTTATCAATATTTAATTTAGGACACTGCCTGTTATCATTTTTAATACAGATTATTTTTTAATTCTATAGAAATGAAAAATATCTACGACGTTTAAAAAAAACGATTATTTTTAACAAATTTCAAATTAAATTAACTAAAGTCCATGCTTAATATTACTTTTTAATAATGGAATATACTGTGTTTTTTAAAAATATTCCCATTTAATTTTACAAAATAGTCTGAAAATGTTAATTATTGTTTTTTATTTACAGCGATTTTGAGAAGGCTGTCTCCAAAGCTGCTGCTTAGGTTTGGTGATCGGGTTGCAAAAGGTGGTTATAAAAAATATAAACAAAATGGAAAAAATTGACACAGCTGTTGAAAACGGAAATAGTAAGGAAATTGGCTCAACTTATTACTTACCGAAGTCTGAACAAGATTCTTTTGCTTTAAATTCGTATGAGGAGCTGAATGAAAAGTCACGCATATTAAATTCTTTTAAAGAAACGGAATATGAATGTAGAACTTTAGATTTGCTTGCAGATCAGCATGCTGAGGATAAGCAAGAGTCGTGTGCTCTAAACTGCATCGCTGAAGGCAAAAAATCCTGCGCTGTGAATTTATCTATTCAACTTTACAAAGAATCTTCTACTGGAAATACTTCTACTAAGGTAGCCCAACATCTCTGTGTAGTAAATTCATCCACTCTGTCGGACGATAAAGCTTCTAAAGTAAATACTTCCAATGAGCTACACGAAAAACCTTGCACTGTAAATTCATCCTCTCAACTGGATAAAAAAATTTATGATGTAAATTCTTCCACTGAATCTTGTGTCGTAAATTCATGCTTCAAGATGTACGAAGATACTTTTTGTGGAAATTTTTCCACCGAGTTGTATCAAAAATCCTGTTCTGTAAATTCATCCAGTCTGCTTCACGAAAAATCTTGTGATGTAAATTCTTTTATTGAGTTAGTTGAAAAGCCCTTTGTTATGAATTCGTCCTCTCTACTTCAAGAAGAATCCTGTATTGTGAATTCCGCTATTGAGTTTGACGAAAAACCCAATGCTGTAAATTTATTCACCGAGTTGAATTCATCGACTGAAGTGGACGAAGAATCTTGTTCTTTAAATTGTTCCACTACGCAGGACCAACCTTCTCTAAATTCCTCCACGGATCTATCAGATGAGTCTAATATTTCAAATCTCTTGAGTGAGTTGAACTTAAGTAGCAGTATCGAGATAATCACTTCAGAAGATGAGCTGCGTGAAATATTTTCTAATTGTTCTTGTCAATTCAATATAATTCATATTAATGCACAGAGTATATACGCTCACTACCTTACTATGTTAGCAACATTTGCTACTATTCATAACATAGATGCTATATTAGTTTCTGAAACCTTTCTTAAAGAAAAAATGGATTCAGATTTAGTTGCTCTACCAGGTTATAAACTTATTCGAAACGACCGTGAAAATACAATCGCTGGAGGAGTGGCTATTTATCTCCGTGAAGAAATAATGTTTACAATTGTGGGTAAATCTCCTACTATGGACATTATGTGTGCTGAATATCTCTTCATTGAGTTATTTCACGAGGAAACAAAATTACTCTTAGGGGTATTTTACAGTCCGTCATTGAAACTTGAATATTTTCCAACGTTTGAAATGCTTCTTATAAAGTACCGATCACAATATAAATATGTAAATATTATGGGTGATTTCAACACAAATATATTAAAAAACGGTAATCGTTTAAAAAAATTATTTTCAATTACTGACCATCATAAATTACGCATTTTACCTCTTGGGCCGACTCATTTTGCTCCTGGTTCACTACCATCTCTCTTAGATTTGATAATTGTTTCAGAATTAGATGAAGTCGTAAAACATGGTCAGATCGATGGTTATTTTTCATACCATGACATAATTTATTTATCGTGCAAATTGCCGTCATGGAGAAAAAGAGCTTCAACCTCTAACTCTGTAGTATTGAAACAAACTAACGAAATTCAACCATTTTGGCAAAAAAAACGTGTTCGACAAGCTTTAGCACAGCAATTAATTGGTTTAAAAAAGTATAAAGTCAGTAAACGGGACAAAAACGATTTAAAAGACTATCAAATAAGTCGGAAACCTATAAAATTACTTGAAATTGAGTTTAAACGCGTAACTTCAGGTACCGCCAAACCAAAAAAATTAAGAAATGTTTTAAAAAACTAAGTATACTTACTTTTTAAATACAGTTGCTTTCATTCTTATAAGTATCTTCTATATGTATTTACTTACTGTAATTCATTGCAGATTTAGACCATCAACTCTTATTACAATGAAGTACATGTCTTACATTATAGTATTTCATTTTATTTGTTTGGTGGCTAAATTTTTTTATAATATAAATAGTGCAGAGACGATCAGTGTTGAGATTTATGGGAAGCCTAAACCCATCAGTGGGCGTGTAGGTTGATAATGACGATGACAGCAAAAGTTACCTAAAAGTTAATCCCTTTTGTATATTTAGAATTGCAATTACTTCGGAATATAACCAATAACAAATTTAAAATTGCATAGATTTAAATTAGTATCATTCTTAAAATGTGATATTTTTTAGAGCCATTAAAAATAGCCATTTTTTAAATGAATGAATAAATATAAAATTTCGATCTTTGTGTTTATTTATATCTTTGTATTCTAGTTAACACGTTCCCTGCCAGAGCGTTTTTTGAATATTTTCCCTTACTTTTTTTCTGCAGTTAACAAATTAAGTAAATTTTGATTTGAGTTAAAGTTTTTTATAATTTTTGGCTTAAAGTTATTATTTTAGATAAAACAGTAAAAATTTTTTCATAGGTAATTTTAGCGAGGAGCGTATACATCCCACGTGGTAGAGAACGTCATAATATATGTTATATAAGAAAAAAGTTTAAATTTTTAAATTATGCAAATTAAAAAATTGTACATGGAGCTAAAAATGTTTCAAATGGAGGACTTGGAATTAGACTGAGTATTTATTTATATTTCAAATATATGTTTAAGTAAATTTTATTAATTGTTAAAAGTTAATAGGAATTATACAACTTATTCTAATGAATTGAACTGTTATTTATTTCAGTTTTTTTTAATTTGACTTTTTTGATAAAATATTATTTAGTTTTCGATTATTTATAAAATTGCTAATTGTTGATACAAAACTATTTAAGACTTATAAATGTTTTAAAAACTTATTGTATACAAATTTTTTAATAAATTTATTTTTTTAATACAATGTTTTTATCTTCATCTCATAACCCAACAGCATATCCTCTTAGCCTGTTTTTTTATCTTTCCACTATTTGAAACTATGTCATATCGCCGGATTTTTGGAATAACCACACATTTCAAAATCGAGAGTTTTATAGCAGGCCCTCTTTAGTTTATTATTTTTTTGATATTTTTTTATAAAAATCATACATCCTTCTGAGGCGCTTACATTTACTTGTTATTTCATTGACCATAACTCGATATCACTATAAAATTAATTAATATACGGTTTGAAAAATATGATACGTTGTTCTTGAAAACCGGCGATATACTTTCATTAATCAAAACAAAACCATACAGTTATAAAATTTATCAAAAAGCAGATTAATCCATTGATTTCTGTTTTTGTAAATAAATATGCGGTCTCGCTACGAACTTTGTTTAATCCTTTGAATAAGGATTATTTTATGAAAAGTGTCCTATTGAACTAATATAGATTCACAATGGAATTTGTAGGAGTTGCATATTTGGACTTGGTTTATAAATTCTTTTATGACTGAAACTTATTTGACTTTGCACTAAATATTTCAAATTAAATTACAAAATCGTTTTAGATTGTTGGAGTATCGATTTCTATATCGATTTTTGTATTGGTAATCTGATATCTCTTTGTTACCATTTGTCATTGATAATGATAAGAACAATTGCTTTGAAACGAACAATCCTTCTGAAACAGAACATAAGAAACGTTGTGGG
The DNA here is from genome assembly GCA_018245475.1 of Pharmacophagus antenor. Lineage (NCBI taxonomy): Eukaryota > Metazoa > Arthropoda > Insecta > Lepidoptera > Papilionidae > Pharmacophagus > Pharmacophagus antenor. The sequence continues at coordinate 13,768 of DWQX01003354.1, forward strand.
CGCTATATTTCATAATTTACAAAAACTTAAAGGTGAATCTGAATCGTATCTTTGTTAAGAGTTCAAACAGAAAATATAATTTTTATTGAAATAACTCTACATTAAATAGATTTTTAACGTTGTGGTTTTGCAATCTTTAGTGACTTTGTGCGTGTGGAGTATATCAGTTTGCGAAAGCGGTAATAATTATGGTAAAAGTTTAAGTGTAATTTTTCAGTTATGCTATTTTAAAAAGGTAAGATCTTTTTTTTAATAATTTGTGTATAGAGAGGAATGTTTATATTAAAGAATGCTACATTTCGGCATTCGTACGGTACGTAGTACACTTGCGATACGATACGTAACTCTTTAGGAGAATAACGTCAATGCATATAATCGTAGTTATTGCAAATCATGGTTTTGTTTTCATATTAACTATTTCCATGAATGAAACTGTATTGTAATATAAATATATGTTTATATATCTGTATTACAATTCATATTATTTAAAAAAAAAAAATGTATTTAGTCCTTACAGTTATACTGGCATAAGCGCGTTACATTTTTGGCGAGTTCTTATCATCATGTTGCTTTCTTACTTTAAATGTAGTAAATATTTAGATAAATATTGAAGTCACTTTTGGGGTGTAAAATGTTTGTTTATTCACACCTGAACACATATTGTGTAACTTCCTTATTAGGTATCTACATATCCTTAAAAAGAGCGAAATGGCTTTCTAATATGCCGTCGCTACGCTACGGATTGTATTAAATGGCCTATGGTTGACTTTTTTTAATTGATTATGACCTAACACTTGGCCTCTATTTCATCTGATGTTGAGTGACATGAAGCCGTAGATGGTGATGCGTGTTCGCCCGGAATACTTCTGGTTCTCACATGTATGACTGCCGAAACATCACAATGCTGTTATGGTGGCAGATTGACAATGAGGGTGGTAGTTAGTCAGGCGGGTTTGAAAAACCCTGCCACCATCCAGACTCCACTACTCCTGTAGCCCGGGAATCGAAACCGGGACCTCCGTGTTACAAGATAAACGGCTAAACTACTGCGCCATAGAGGCATTTAGATCTTGAGACTTTCTTTATATGCTTCGTTATCAATTTTTTATTAAATGATGCATAAGAAAAAATATATAACGTTAGTAAAAATATTTTTATATGTAAATAAATAATTTTACATATGAATCAATGTGTAAATTAGACCGTTTACAACGTTAGATTATAATGTAATTTAATGAGTTCAAATTTGGCGGTATAAATTGGCGCTGCAGTGGTCCCGTCTTTGTCGGTGTCCATCAATCGAGACATATCAACGGAGGTAACAGTTTCCAACTGTAAAATTCAAGCATTTTGAAACACTAGCTCAAGTATGAACTTCATGTTGGCATGTGTTTCTCGCTAGGGACTTTAACACAGTAAATAATTATTAGTGCAATAGGCGCAAGGTAGTCGCGAAGATAATATTAATAAATTGAAATTTAATTCATACGATATAACAAGACGTAACATCGGGTGTTTTATGGCGAAGAGCGGATTATGCCGCTTTTTAAATATTGTAACTAACTCCACAAAGTTCCGAACGGGCATATCGATTACCTCATATAGTCTTTTGAAAAAATAAATGAAGTATTTTTTATTTGTTACAGATACGAAGATGTTACTTTTTTAAAAGGACTACAAAGAGGAGAAGCTTGATTTTTATGTGAAATTTTAAATAACTTTAAGAGAAAAGTGGAATAATAATTTCAAAACAATATAGACTGTATAAGCTAATATCAAATTAATGTTAACATTTCAATTTTAATTATTTATTTATACATATTTGATAACTTACGCAAATATAAAACCATTGTTTTCATTATTTTTACCGTTAGCTAATAATTACTAAACACCAACAACGATTCCAAATTATATTAAAATGGAGACAAGATCGATGACGAGGAAGAAGGATGAAGAACTACGATATACGGGCCCGTCTGTTGATGTTGATAGTCCAAGCAGCGACGATTCCTTGACCTTAGACTTCAAACTTCATCAAGTATTTCTCAAATTCCATGGGTTTCTTAATGTTATCCACATTAATGCACAAAGTATTCCCGGTCATCACCTCGACTTTCTTACGACTTTTAGTGCAGCTCACAACATCGATGCTATTTTAGTTTCAGAAACCTTTTTGAAGCCTGACATGAAGTCCATTCATTATGGCTTGCCCGGGTTCAAGCTTATACGTAATGATAGGGAAGGAAAGTCTAGTGGCGGTATTGCCATTTATCTCCGTCAGGATATACACTTTAACTACATAACCCGTTCACCGAGTGCTTATTCCAAATCAGCTGAACATCTTTTTATTGAAATTTTTCCCGGCGGCGTAAAAGTATTACTTGGTGTTTATTATTCACCTTCATCAACTATTAAATATTTTGCATCGTTCGATGGTATACTAAATCGATTACGTTCAGAGTATGAACATATGATAATTTTAGGTGATTTCAACACATGCTTAATTAAAAATAACAAGCGAACTCGAGAGTTGCTCAGAATTTTGGATTCAAATAAACTACACTGTCTTTCCCTAGAACCAACTCATTTTGCACCTAATACAAAACCTTCACTTCTCGACTTAATAATTGTCTCCGATTTAGATAAAGTTGCTAAGCATGGTCAGCTTACGGGGTGTTTCTCTTATCACGATATACTTTTTCTATCTTATAAAGTTTTATCGCCTAAACAGAATCACTGTAGTAACTTTGTTATGGAAATAATACCAACTAGTACAGCTCCAACGCCAAATCTAACGCCCGTCCGAGAACCATTATGGCGTAAAAGGATTGTTCATGAAGCTATTGCAAAACAGCTTAAAGCAAGGAGAAAACTTAAGAGGAAAAGAACTCACAGTGTATTAATTGAGTATCAAAGGTGCAGGAAGGCTGTAAGGAGTTTAGAAAAAAAACACAGGAATGAAAGAGCTCGAATGATTATTTCCCGAAGAACTATCCACAAGACTAGATGCTATATCTGTGAACCTCGATCTGCGTATGCACGGTAGTACATTTTCATACGAAAGATATTTTTTCTCTATTTTTTACATACTTAACAAATAGAAATAGGCTATATTTTAATAAGTTGATATTTTATCAGCAATGTGCTATCACTTGATCTCAATTTTTCATCATGTTAAGGGGCTTAGTGATTGTGACTTGGTCACTTATGGTGAAGTAAAAAGGATCTAACCGGGTGGTCCGTAATAAAGGGCCGCCTCGAAGTGACTTCTCCAGGTTGGCTAGTTTTTTTTAAATATGTTATGTAAACTAGATTTTGTTGTAGAATACAAGGTTAGCTCTCTTGCTAAGAACTAGAATGATATTGTTGTCAAGAGTTTAAAAATTAAATATTTTTAGTGAACATCAATAAAGCTTAATAGTCTTTAAGTAAATATTATAATGACTAAAAAGTAAAACTTTTATGATATTTAAATTTATTTTACATATTGTTACTTTGTTTATAGCATATAATTAATTTTAAAGGAATGATGATAAACTTCCTTGATGTAATTTTTATATAATGAAATTATGGAATATATTTGATTTAACATCACATTTCGTTTTCTTTCCTTTATAATGTTAACCATAAAAATTTCCAATCAGTTTATAAAAAACATTTTCGAAATGACAAATTCTTTGATTGTGTTTTGCAAGCAAACCAAAGATTAGTGTACCAAGGTAATAGTAGTAAGTATCTTTTTGTAGATTTACAGCATTGTAGTTAGAGAAATTACTGGGAGTAACGGGACATTTCATGTTCATCAAGTTTTATGTGGTCTTAAATGATCAAGCTTGCATTCCAGTACTCTGTGCCCTGACATACGTGAAGCTATGAACTAGCAAGTATAACAACATGCGGCAAACTGAACCTTTTTTCTGGAGCCAATATTCGGAATAGACGAAAAAGAACATTTTTATGTGATCTGCGATTAACGGACTTAGCATCGGACGCAGTTTTAACAAATGTTTATGTCGATAAATTCAAGACAAACATGACAATTTATTTCAAAACAAAAGATGACAAATAGCTGACTATGCATTTTATTGGAAATTTAATGAATATTCATAATAGTACTTTTTTTGAGATTTTCAATAGTATGTCTACTTAAGAGGTTTTGGGACCGACTTTTCTGCGGTCTTTCTGCTTTTGTTCCCCCAGTAACTCTGAGTTTGACGTTTGTTACACACCGTTTAAATATTAATAGTATACAGGTAACATATTAAGCAAAGGTTTTAGATTATTGCCCACTTGTCCGACCTTTTCATAATTTTTAATTAGGTTGTTTAAGTGCCTATA
>DWQX01003355.1:0-18101 GCA_018245475.1 Pharmacophagus antenor
GAAAATACAATAGACAAAGACGTGCTATAGAAACTCGGTGAAAAAAGAATATATCAAAACAAACGTGTATAGTGAAGGAGAAAATCTAAAAAGACCCGTTACAATATTCACACTCGGCCCGCACCACGCAAATACAGAAACAATAACACGTTCTCAGGCGGTCACGTAACACCGCGTCACGTTCGGGCCACGGTGCGCGTGACGAGCGCGACCCGCCCGCCCGGTCGCGTGTGTCGCCGCGCCGTGATTGGTTTACCTGGCAGGTTGTTGACGTAACCGCCGTCCAATAGGAGGTGGCCGTCTACCGGGTCGCAAAGCGGCGGCATGTAACCGCTGAGCGACATCGAAGCGCGTATGTATCGCCAGAGGGAACCTGCGGCGCGCGGTCGGAGTTAGATATGATTCAAACCTAATCATCACTGTCTACCCAATAAATTTGAACGAGCACCAAGCTCCATTCAAATTTAAATATATCAATACTTTTTATATTTCGCAAATGATCAGTCATCAATGTCTTCTTATAACAACTTTAACACACTTAAAATACTTCACAATTTGGTCGTTCCTTCTCCAAAAATTAAACCAATAACCCCACAAAGAATTGAATTTGACTAGTATTAAATGAGACTTACAAAGGGTTAAAGAAAACTGTACGCATATGCAAGTACATTAGAGGTAAATAAAAAGTGAAACTTTACATTGCATTTAGAGGATGTACAGAACTTTGCGTTAACAGAATTCATACTAGTGTAATGCGTTAGACAACACAATCCATGGAAAGGAAACTGTAAATGTAAAATGTCGCCCACAGATTATATGATTTACTAATACAGATATAAGACTCATTATCCCATTCCACTAAAAGAAAGCTAAGAGGTTAAGTGATTGGACGATTATGATAGGCGTTGTACTTTATTTTACATGCACTGTCATGCTTCAAATTACAGTTTGTCTAAATAATATTGTAGTTAAAAAGCAATTTAACCTAAGTCTATACACATCAATTAAATTCGTATTTTGCAATTTGAAAACGTGTCCAAGTCTCTGCTTCATTCTTCCTGGCTAAATATTATTTTTGAAACTACTACCACAGTTAATAAATAATACGTAATCGTTTCAAAAACCAGTTGTAAAATTATGCTTTTAAGATTTTTAAAACCATGCTTTTAAATCAAATAATAATAATAAAATAAAACTCTTTAACATGACTTTTTTATTATTCTATGTATCGAATGAAATCGAAAATATATCCAAAATGTTATATAAATAACAGTGTTAAGTATTTTTATATCTTTTCATTAAATTAACATTTTTTTAATCAATTTCCAGTAAGAATAACATTTATTGCGAAGGTCAGTGGGAGGTACTCTCCCATACAAATCCGAAAGTCCGGCATACCCCACTTAAGTAATATAGTGCACTAAAATTAATAAATCCTAATTGCTACAGAGTTTAAACACGACTGCAAGCATAAAAAAGGATGGAAAAATCACGTCATACATTTTTTTTTTGTAGATGCGAATACAAATGCTCGGGCTTACCAGCAGGCACACCGCCGATTAAGGTATAACGTATTTCACATATTAACAATTGTAAGCTTTATCCCTTTGAAGCTTAAAATCTATTATTGTTTAACATAAATAAATTAAACTCTATACATAGATTATTAACTTTTGTCTATAGTCCAATGGATTGCAATATCTCCAAAATCATTTTAATACTTACCTAATATAGAAAATATTAAGCATCTACGCTTTACTACTATGTATTGATTTTCTAACAAAGAGCCCATACAAGAAGGCCTTTTACCTAGTAGCGAATGTAAAGGGCGCGCTAGGAAAACTAAAGCAGTCTTATAACAAACATAATAAATGTATTAATTTTATTAGATTTTTGGTAATCAAACCTTCAAGCGACAAAACGTTATGCTTCCTTACCACACCGACACAGGTCCCTGCGACACAGGCACGCCTAGTGTCGGAATCATTGTTATATATCTGCCTAGATTTTTATAAATTTCGTTGGTCAAAATGCTGTATAATTGTAAATCGTTTTCTGCAAATAAATAACTTATTATTATTATATCAGAGCATTATACCGATTATGTTTTAATGACATGCTAAAGGATGTCTCAGTAAGAATGCACTTTTTTAAATTGGAATTTTTTTTCTCATGCCAGTGGCAACTCTGAAATTTGACAGCTGTCACCTCTGTTGATCACGATAATTAAAAATGATATTTTATTCCATACTTAATCGGAACATGTCTTCTGTACAATACAATAAAAATATCGCAACTCTATCATAGAATACTTGTTTTTGTTTTAAAATGAAAAAGTGCACTCTTACTGAGACACCATTTACAAAAATTAGGCCAATTTTAATAATTATTTTTTATTCCAAATGTAAACCACGAAGTCGGTATCACATAAAAATAAAGTAGATTTCTGGTATAATTTGTGTAAGGTTTTAGCGATCTTTTTTTTTATAACGATCTACTAAAACTCCATCTCCTACAAATTTTAAAAGAAATTCTCAAATTTATAGTAAGAAAAAAAATATTGCATTTTACACCTACTCTTCCTATTCAAATTTAGTATTTTTTTTATATTTATCAACAGTTCAATTTTATGGTAAAAAGTACTCCTTAATTTAAGTTGACATAATCATTTTATTAGAACAAGCCAAGCTTTTAGGTTTAATGGCGCTTGCTCCATTGAAACCTCCAAGGTTTTCACACTTGATGATAAGTGATGCGGCGGCGCTTAACAAAGTGTTTTTAAGCGGGCACTACTTGGTCCTATTCGCATAAAGTCCTACATATATTCATCACGGTATCACAAAAGCAAAACTTATTTATCAAGATTATGAACAAATGTTATTTTATCTACACATAAAAAGAAGCAAAAAGTATTTTTTTGTGAAACTAAACGGTAATCAACATGAAATACAATATATACAGTAATGTAATAACGGATTCATTAAAGTTGTAGTCCATAATGTTTTCCGTTATTTTAAATATTTAGTATTAGAACAAAATGGCACTCTATTCTACAGTAATACGGTAAAATATTAAATGAAGTCTTATTCCAACTAACAAAGAACAAAATAACGTTATATCGTAAAAGTTCATAACACTAATTATCAAACATTCACAATAATGTCACGATTATTTTTAAGGTCTATTTCAAATAATCTTTTTTCACAACAATAGACACGGCATCATAGACCTTAAAATAATCGACATAGAATTTATTATCTAATATGTATAACACACAGTTCTTTACTACTACAGTGATGGGGATGGAAACAAAATAAAATGATGAAAAATTATAACCACACTCATGCAAATACATGAAGGTAGATGGAAGATAATGCGGATGAGGTATGCATGACGATGAATTTATACAACATTTATAATATACTCCAACCCGACATTGTATGCACGCACCGGTAGATAAGTAATCAAAAAGAAAATTATCATTTTAAATTAACTTCCCAAAGTGACAAGCGTTATTCGGTAAACCAATCACAAGCGCTCGGTTCGTTAAATTTTTTTTTATTAGAGTTCAACTAAGAAATGGCAACACCCAAAAGCTAATGTCGGATTCGTAGACTTTGTTGAGAATTAAAAAAAAGATTTATTACTGGCTGATAATAGAAAAAAAGAGAGTGAGAAAACGTGTGACTTTAGTAGACATACAAAAAAAAAACCTTTCGACATCATTTATACGACACATTTAAGACGCACGAACACATAAATGCAAGTGAGTGTGGTTGTGGGTGGGGACAACGAAAAAATCACTGTAGCGGACTAAAACAAAGGTGAAACAAAAAAAAGGTACTGTTCCTGGTGTAACATAAGTTCAAGTGTCAACATAAAAGGTCAAAGTGCAAACGAATGAAATAATTATTAGCCCCTACGGATTCAGTACCATTCGGAGTGACATTCAGTGCCACGAACCACCATAGATATCGATAAACGTATGATGGCCCTGACAATTCCGCAATTGATATCGATTTGGAGCAAATCGTTACATTGTTTTACACATTAAGCACATCTCTATAATCGATCTGCATAGATATTTATACATAACTACATATCATCACATGCAAAACTTACGTATGATTTATGAGAACCATGTTAAAAGTGTTGGCCCCGAAATTGTAATCATCAAATTCATCGTGGCAAAAAAAATATTTTGAGACCTCTTAAATTTTCTTAAGAAGCGAAACATACACGGGTTAGTATGTGCAAAGAAAGCGACAAAATTATCACGAAATGACATAAGTCACGTAAATTTCCTGTCCATGAATGTGTTGTGTTAATAATCTAATACTACGAAATGTATCCGAACAGATACGGTCATCTTCACACGTAAAACATATTCATATAATGCTTGTAAAACATCAAAAGATAAGGTGAGTGGTGACCAACTAATTATTAAATGTACCAAGAAAAAGTAAATTATTGTTTGTAACAGCGCTAATACATAAAATCATGTTTACACCTTCAGTATCACATTAGTTTCCGGAAATTTTCACCATATATTTGATAAAAAAAAAGTCAATATAAGCGTTAAACAGTTAGCAGATAATATACTTTAGTAGCTAGCATACTTTAGTAAGTAAACATTAAAATAGACTTTACATTGCCATTTACTGAATAACCTATTCATTCCTATGCGCTTAATAAGACCACAACAGGAAATCTTTAATGAAAATTCATTACCACCTAAACTTTCACTTTATGCGAAAAGTAGCTGCGTTCTTAAGATTTACAAGCGGGATGTTAAATCGTTACGCTATTTACGTTTATTTTAGTTCACCTAAACAGAATTAACAAATACTATGGCAACAGTCACTGACATTTTTGAGCAATTGCAAAAAAATATTTTCACACAAATTGTTGTTTAGCTGCATTCACCAGTCTCACCCTTACGCCAAATACATTCTAACTTAATGTCGCGAAAGAGTTAAGGACTTAGGCGCTCTTTTTATTGATTGAAACATCTTAAGTCTCTCATTGCATCTCTCTTTTACGTTCTTTGAGCACTTACCGTGGCGGTGGACTCTCATACAACTGGAGCTTATATCAGTGGTGACAGTGAAGTACGGCAGCCAGAGGTCCTCGATGTGAACCTCCCCGAAAGTCCCTTTGATCGTCGCGTTGAACTGACGCCCGGAGAACATGGATGTGGCCGGGTAAGTAAGGTCGAGCAGCTGTTTGCCCCATTGAGTCATTTTCTGTAACAAATCGTAATGTAGACGCTTTACAAATTATAATATAATTATAATGTATCACTAATAAAATCAGAATACATAATAAAATTCGGTTAAACAGACATTTTTATATAGACTGTAAGGATTATTTCACTATAACCACTAAATTTTTATTTTTTTGAAAAAGAAGTAATTGGTTACCGTGGACCACTCTCTAGCCTTCTGTGTAACGGTAGTAATGTTTCTTTCCATACACCACAAGGCCCCCATAAAAGCGCCGATGCTCACGCCGCCAACCATGTCAATGGGTATACCGGCTTCCTAAAAAAAAAAAAAAAATATTTTATACAAGAATTTAGCTAAATTGTATTCTAAACCACTATTGCAATTTTGTAATTAATATCGACAATTCAAACAAACTTGTCAGGCTCGAAGGACTTAAAATCAACATGCAAAAACCAAAATCAGTTACTCCATTAACGTTTCATTATTGTTGAAAAATTCTTACAATTTGTTGTATCCGATTATTTAGTCTTCCGTTTTTCTATTTCATGAAGTATGATTTGGTGAAAAAAATATCTCTTGAAAGACGTCAAAGCTAGATATATCTTTAAATAGCAATCGATCATGCAAAACATCTTAACATTTTATATCTAAATTTATAAGGCAACTAAGTTCTAGATCTTTTATAAAACTTTTAGTTTTATCTACAACTGATATGGCAGACAGGCATGGTGCCGGCTTGACGTTAAGAGATTATAACAACAGCAGAGATTTGGTATACCTATTGCTGATTGGAGAAACCTATTGGCTCTTAAACGGAACAGACGATCTCAGCTTTATCATCTGACCTGTATAGAGCGTATCATCCCAACGTGAGCCGCGCCCCTCGCTCCTCCACCGCCCAGGACCAGGCCCACCGCAGTGCCGGTGAGCCAGCGAGCCAACCGGGAGAAATCCGAGTGGACATTAGCTTCCGACATCAACACCTTGCTGTATAACTCGCTCTGAAAATTAGCGATGAGTGTAGATCGAGCTATGTATCAAATATATGAATGTTAGATTTACGAGTTAGCAAGTCTTTTATCAATTGAAGGTCCCCCTATCTTATTACACTGTTGTAGGTTATCTTTAGTCTTTTCTTTTGCAATGTTTCAAATTTTGCGAGAGCGAAGATTATTTGTTCAATAAACGTATCCATACGTATGACTGTAAGAAGACAAAAATAGTACTACGTCAATAGATTGACAATATGTGAGTTGGAGCTAGCCAAGGATCAAAAACTCTGCCACTATCCAAACTAAATTAGTAATTGGCGCTGAAACTGAATCCAATTAAATCCGTGTCGAAATGGCTAAATAGCATTGTGACTGAGAAAGAAGTTCTGATTAGATTTCATTTAATTAATTACATTAACGAATGAGTTATAGTGTAAAATTGAGAAAGAATGCGTAAGAGAAGAGGGAGAGAATAGCTAGAGAAAAAGAGATGGCGATACTCACGACCCGATACTGACTCCTGCGCGTGAACATGCGGTGGGGGCAGCGGACGTGGTGGTGCTGGCTGACCCAGGAGCGCATGTTCAGCCAGTGCACAGTGCCAGACGGCACGGCGCCGCCCTCGCGGTGCAGTAACACCAGCTCTTTCTGCGTGCGGATCGCTAGCCGCTCTATCTCTTTCTCTATCTAAAAGTAAGTTATACACAAACCTATCTATAGAACCAGCCATCGCGTGTGCATATTGGTCTATTATATTTATATACACACACACCACACATACAAAAAAATAAATGATATTATTACTTTTTTCATTTAAATATATCGTTAACATCGTTAACAGACATGATTGCTTTAGTGGGGAAAACAATATTGTGTTATTTCTTGAAGTTTTATGGCGTATGTTAGTTATTATGAGATATATAACAACTTGTAGTTAATAAATTATGAATTACGAGTTCGGTGGATAAAAGCTATTATAAACCTTATACGACAAATTTTCCATGTTGTCCTTGTGTATAATTGTAGTAACTCTTGGCAATCTTAATTTTGAAGTTGTTTAGGCATCTATGTCTAGACATAATGCATACGTACCTTTCCGATGCTCGGCTGTTTGTCACCGATAGCAACGATCAGAATGCAATCAGCTTGGCGAATGCAGCGCTGCGTCCACTGGGTCAAACTGGGATCGCACTGGTATAAAGCCACCTGCACGCGGAAAGATTGTTTTTTTTTTAAGTTTCAATAACTAAACTAGGTACTAGTAGGTAATTATATTTTATAAATTTACATTATATCATTTATTCGTCGTAAGCAGTTTTTTTTTTTCAATTTTGCGATACAGCCATTGTATGTATTTATTAAGTAAACAGCTTCTGTTCCTTAGGTTACACTATGACCGACTGTGGTAAAGGTTTTCCAATACTCCGATTCAACTAATACATGTTTTATTGTTACTCATCTTTAGTAATTATGTAGTCATTTAAATTAAGTAAGTTATAAAGAAAGACATTTCAAATCAACACAGAATGCAACAGAATCAAACAAATGCACTGTTTGGATATCTCTATTTTTTGTTTTTTCTATCTCTAACAGAGACAATATGAATCTTGGGTTACATACATTCTCAATTTCTTAAAACTGGCATGATAAGAAATACATCGGTACCTTATGTTTATCTTCCTGCTGCGCTAACCAGGAGCTGAGCCGGTACTCGTTATTAGGGTCCATGATGGTCAGCCCCAAAAGCTTCCTTATCACGTCTGACGTTAAGCGTACGGTAGGACCTGAATAGGGAAGGGAGGGAATACAACATAACTTTTAGGTGGTAGGTTGAAGTTTAAGTTTTTGATTTTCTCAAAAGATTTTCTCAGTGACACAACAGTTAATCGCTTGCCTTACGCCACCAATATGATAGTGTCGTTGACAATAGGGATTTTTATAACCTGGGGGATTGCGACTCGCATACAATCAATCTGCCGCCATAACAGCACTGCTTTGTTCGGGCAGTCATACATGTGAGACCGAGAAATATTCTCGACGAGTTCTCGACGAGCGCACCACACCATCCAATACCACGTTGACACTTAGTATCATTTGAATTTGACAGACAATGTTAGCAGACTTGCTCGGGTCATCTGTATACTTCAACTGGTATTCTAATAAAAGCCCTATTGTTTGCTTATAAGTTTCAATTGTTTTCACAACTCACCAATGGCGCTTAGGGAGTGGTAAAGCTCGTATGTGAACGCGGTGAGCGGCACATCATCACCCACCGGCACCACCGCCACCGTGGAGAATGTGTGCTGGGAGGAGCGCGGCTCCAGAGCCGCCGCACCCCGACTCGCTGCTCCCGGCTTCTGCCACGAGCCTGCAAACGATAACGAAACCTATGGTATACGCAGACAATTCATTTTTGTTTGTTACATTACACTTTATAATCTTTGAAAATACACCCTGCCTTCTGGAAGGAAGTCAGGTTTATATTGTGGATTTACCCCTTGTTAGTTAATTTCAGCGTTTGGATAGGTTACGGAATCTCCATTCAGAATAGAACCGCGGCAGCTTCAACGATACACAACAGTCCGTGCCGGATTGTTGTGAACATACCTAGGATCCTATGTCCGAGCAGATTGATGAGACGGGTGACGACAACGGGAAACCGGAGCTTGATCGCGTTGAACAGCCCCTCGGGCAGCTTCGCGAGCTCCGAGTCGCGCACCGCCATCACTGTGGTGCTACGTCGCGTCTGTGTCACCATCTCCACCTACCGGTGCAATTAAGTTATAAACATTTTTTGTTTTATCAGCAACGGGTACTTGACCTCAATCTCACGTGAGATTAAATGATAATTAAGCTGTGAGATGGTCAAGCGAGAAATGAGCGAATGTCGAAATGTTAACATATATAATTGCGTCATTAAGAAATGAACCGATCATTGATTTATGTAACAAGATATCGGATTTTAATATTTAGGACATGATAAACTTCTACATTGAGAAAAAAATCTTTCTTTTATTATAAAAATGACAAAAAACGAGGAAGTAAAATTCTATATTCTCCGCATATTTTATACTATGGGAACCCTATAGGGATTCCTTAACCCATTTAAGACAGGGTGCACAACATGTATGCGATATTTATAAGGTGGAATCATCAACGCGTCTCGAATGCGTTAATGTTTCAATAAGTTAATTCAGTCATTAAAATACAAATTAGATACACTTACGATCCCAACCAGATCTCCTTTCCCGTACTCTCCTACTAACTCCTTCTTGCCGTTGGGATGAGTGATGACGGAACGAAGGCGCCCGCTCAATACGATAAAGGTGGAGCCTGACTCTTCATCCTGCCGGTACACCGCGCGCCCAGACTCGAGGAACACCTGACAGAAAGAAAGTTTAAACAGAAAGCGAACATAAAAAGAAATATTTAAAAAGGCGATAGGCAAACACTTGATGTCAATAAGAAAATTGAATCAAAGACGTGAGGTGAGGCATGCTCGCCTAGTACACCCAAGCTCTCGCATATAGCTACCGGATCACGACAAAGCTGTTATGACGTCAAATCGACCTTCAGTGTGAAAGATATCCCGGTCGGTTTGTAAAATGCTACTAACATCCAAATTTCCACCAGCAGTATTACCGGATCGGTAGGAATTTGGAGACTTTAAAATAATAGCTAACTCCTTCTTTAAGGTCGATTATGTAGCTGCAACTATACGAATTTTACAGCTGTTATAGGCGACGGTGATCTCTTTCTATCATATGAACTACTCTCTCGTTTGCTCACTCTACCATTAAAACAAAAAAAAAAGAGCTGTAACATTGACAGACTGACTCATTAATCCATGTTTAATTATAGGTATAAAGTTCAAAACAAAATGGTTTATACAACATGACCTAACAGTTTATGCACGCTACTTTGCAGGAGAACATCGATGGAGTGTAACTTAAATGTGTACTTAAATAATCGACTTACCCAGTCGAGGGCGAAATCCACTTGACGCACAAAAGGCGATAGCCTCTTGACAACGGTGTTGGCTATATGCAGCACGACCGATGGGCGTTCCCGCATAATGCTGTATACTGTTGTCTTGGACAGAAGACCGATGCGAGAGAAATGTTTCGCTCGTATAGAGAAGAAACTCGGCTCTCCAGTCAGTACCGCTAAGCCTCCTTCAACCTCGCCTGGTTGTGATGACGAAATTTTTTATGATCAGCAAAAATTGTTAATGCTTTTGAATGTGGACAGATAATGGTGTCAAATATCGGAATAATACCGGTCGTACTAATATTACAGATTGTGCGAAGAAAAAAATTAGGCGTAAACTTATGACTCATATATTTTTCATTTGTTAAATACTTTGATTATTGATTATTATCGGTTAAATACCTTGTTATAGCCTAAAGCAATTATTCACGATCTGGATTTTAATCTCATTCGTTTAACTACACTAAAGTGATTGTAAGTTGCTTTGCCTACAGCAGCAGATTAAAGATGGACTCCCAAAGCGATAAAGTGGAATTATTAACATTACCTGGATATGCCGTGAACATATGTACCTCCCCGTCGCCTTCTGCAACCTTCTGGGAAACGAGCAGCGCTCCAGATAGAAGGTAGACCAAAGCAACATCCTGAATAAATCGAAATTTATGTCAAAAAATATATCTATTGTTAGCAACACTTTATTAATCGTTGCAAATATGTCTGTATGTTTTACTGCAGATAATTCTGCTTTTTTATAGCTCAATTGATATATCAATGGGCCTTAAATAGTAATATTCCTAGTAAAATGCCTTTAGGTAGATCTGGAGGGTCAACATAGAATGAAATATAATAAAATTGCTATTAATGAGAAATCCATCCCTAATAATACAGCACAATACAGATAATGTAGACTATATTTATATTTATCAAACAGATATTTCTAAAATTCACGCACAAAATCATCCATGCATAGTTCATCCGTATGAAGGTTATGAAATGTATGTTCTACATAATTAAATAAGATTTTACTTTGTTACATAAAACAGGAATAATGTATACAACAATAATTATATGAAACAATTAAATCCACGTTTTTCTGATTACTTTATAATTTAAATTCATTATTAACATATGTAATTAAGTAGTTTTTATGACAATTTTTTTTATTTTTAATTAGACAATTAATTGGTACTTTTTGTGTTAATCAACGTTAATGTAAAACAACAGCATTGATAAAATCAAACACTAGGAGATAACACACTCAAAACTCTGTATCTACCTGGATAATCTCTGGTTCACCATCGATACAATAAAACAGCTTTTGGGGGAGAAATTGAATAAACATTAATAACGCATTTTATTAATAACACATTTTATTTATATAAAATTTTTTATATCAACAATGAGCTATAACATCACATAATGTTAAGTGAACATGAGGCCCCAGAAATGGTGAACCATATCCGCCTAGAATACTTCCGACTCTTACATGAATGACGGCGGGTATGCAGGAATGCAGTTATAGCGACAGATTGACATTAATTAGCAAGGCGGGTTCGAAAAAACTGTAGCCCTACCCAGACTCCATAAGTTGGCAGAGCTCGGGAGTCGAACCCGGACCTCCGTAAACAAGCAGTAAAACTGTGAAGACATCTGTACGTTATAAATTGTATCCTCCTATTTTTTGTATAAACCTTAACTATTACAAATCTCAATATGTACTCAGAGAGATGATAAGTTTTTCCTCCAAGTATTAATAAAAATAAATTACAAACAATCGGTATTTACCTTATGGCTCTCCTCTTTCATGATGTAAGTGCCTGCGGGTAGGTCTCTCACTTGAACATTGCCGCTTAACAATTTGACATTATCCAATCCCAATTCCTTCACAAACGCCTCAGTAGCGATTTGAATTAAAGCCTGTAATATATACGGAAAAAAATAAAAAATAATTATATCCTCAATGTTGCAGCGGTTCACTGCTTCCATTGTAAAACGAAGTCCCGAATTCGATTAACGTTCTTACGAATTCATTTGTCTAGCTACCATCCTCAATGTTAGCCCGCCGCTGCAAGTGTTGCTGTATTCCGGCTGTCATACATGTGAATGCCAGTGTATTTCGAGCGACTACGCTTTTCCCTATACGGTATTATTGTTACTTAACATAATGTGAAATTAATGTCAAGTGTTAGTTAATTGCTGACAAAAAAAACTATATTTCAAGAACAATCATCAAGGAGCGAGGTGCACCAATACGCACTTGTCAAGGCTTGGTGGATTGGCCTCGGTTCTTCTTGTGAAAGAAGGTTCAAGTCTCAGCAGTGGGAAAATAGTAAGCATCAAGTCAATAACCATGATGGTTATTTTATTTTTTTTTTATTTTAATACCTGTTCATCCAGATTATCCGTGTTGTGTTTCTTAAACGATGAACCCTCTTTGGCTTTGTATGATGAAATTGGTTGTACATCAGGCTGTTGCTGTGATCCGGAGAAATATATATAATTAACCCCCTGTCTGTTACTTTTTATTTATACAACTTTGATTCATATTATCTTGTACTTATGGATGAAAATTTGCACTGACTAAGGTATTTGCAATGACATCTAATAGATGTTCAGAGAAAAGTGTCTAGCCATGGATTTGTAAGTAAATTGTAAGTAATGGGACTTAAACTACTTTTAGAACATTACTTTGATGATGTCTGCTTTCAAAGCTACCCTCGGACTATATGATGGAAGGGGAGAAAATTGTTATGAACGACACTTTTCCCCCTATATATTTAAGTACATTTAGGAAAGTAATACACCTAAATCTTTAAGTAAACGATAATGATAAATGTATATTAATGTACCATGTGAATGTTTTTAATAGGAGCTATGTTACCTGGGGTGTGTTAGATGTTAGGTCCGGCACCATATCGGGTCTAGGTTTTCTGCCCGGTATGTGAATGGGTGATGATGTTTGAAAGCAGCCCTCCTGTTATAAAATTTTACAGCGCATGTTATACACAAACAGGGGAGGCGGGTTGTTAAATATGTACAAGAGTTAATAAACGATGGACATCTTATGTGTTTAAAAAAAATTTTGTAATTCATAAAATGTAAATGCATATAGGTATACATAAAAAATATTTACAATTATAATCAATAATACTAAAAATAAAGTATAAGTTTTTTTTTTGCGAAACTCGGTAATATTAGCATTCCAGAGACACAACGCTTCGGAGAAAAGGAAAGAAATGAGTTCTTATCCCTAAGGTTTAAATTGCGATTATTAATTGATAATGAATAATTTCCAGATGGCAGTGTACTAAGTTATACTGTATTCGCCAATCTATACCCAAGGGCATGCCTGTAGGGTAAACCCATGCAGTTTTATATGCATCTACATGAAAAAATATTAATACATTATGTTATTTGTCCATTTTTGTTTTCTTAATGGGCCTGTTTAAACTCTGTAGAAATTATGATTTAATTGCCTCCATAGAGTAAAGATTTACAGTTAAATATATAATACGCAGGTTCTTAGTTTGATAACGAAGCCACATGAGTAGTGGAATCCTCGTGGAATGCTTACAGAATCCAGCTTGACCAGTAACAACCACAATGTTAATCTACCATCGCAAGTATTCTGTATTTCGACAAACATATAGATGAGACTCAAATTATCCAGGACGAAAACACTTTACCATCTACGGCCACATTGCCTCATAACATCATATGGAATTCAGGTTGTGTCAGCTCAATGACAATAAAAAGAATCCATAGGTTAATATGATTTGAGTACGTGATACAAAAGAAATGTTCATCGGTGGGAGTGATGACTTGCCAAGAGTTCCATGGCGCGCTCGGTGTGATGCGGGGAGTAAGCGGAATGGGGGGTATGCGCGGGGTGAGCGGGGTGCATGGTTGTGCCGCTGTCCACCAGTCCCGCCTTGCTCGACTTGCCGGGGGATGAGTTCGGCACACCTGCGCCCGCGCTCACACTGCCGCCCCCGCCCACACTCGCGCCGGCGCGCTTCTTGTCCCGGCCCTGCGCGTACATTACGTACATTACATCACAGTCGCATAAATATTACGTAATGTGTATCGAGTTCTACTTAAATTAAATATAAAAACAACTGATAAGGACAGGGAAAGGTGTTAATGAATGAATGAAACCACAAAGCCAATAAAAAGAGAGAGGGGTGGATTGAAGGAGCGAGAGGAAGAAAGAGTCGATACAATCAATCAATTGTTAACTAGTTAAATACAAGATTCTACATTCTACAATGTTCAAGCCAAAATTAATGTTTCACATTAACACATACCGGATTGACCAGTTCAGCGCTCAGCCCCAAGTACTGATGTAAAGCCGTGAAAGTGACACGCTGCAATCGTACCATGATTATCTGAAAATAAAAATTATTATTTACATATTTAGCAATTTATAGAAAATACAGATAAGTGGCAGCCATTTCTATCCATCCATCTATTTATTATCTATATTCCGTGAGTTAAGACACAGCGTTTTGCTTTGTGCTTTATAATGCGAAGAGATATTGAAATGATCCGTCGGCGTCCGCGTTCCCTGATCGGATATGACGTAGGCTGCTGCTTCGGTTCGGTGAAGTTTGCGCTGTTAGTATTTTGATGACTATTACAGCTTCAACGAAACTGGCTCTCACACTACATTACTCTGGCCAGAAAAGCTGGCTTAGCCTAACAGTCAAGTGGCGAGCTACGTGATAGTCGAAGTCGGGGCGCGGGCCCTAACCGCGACTACCGTTCGCCTGTGACGCAATACGCGGGGACGAGCATCGCCCGGGTACGCCGTGTGCGCGTTTTGTTTCCGGCCCGCTCGTTCGAGCGAGCGAGAAGGCCGGCCATAGGAGACTTGAAGAGAATATATAATAGTTCTTACATACTAATGCTCGTTACCATTACAGACCAAACCACTTACCATCAGGTTACATCGTAGAAAAGTATACTAGCTATTTATATTTAAAAAAAAATCTTTAATACCTGTATAACGCGAACAAATATGTCGGGGTACTCCTTGAAGACTTCTTGGAACGCCCGCATAGGGAGCTTTATAACCTGCGAGTCCTCCAAAGCTTTGGCGTTGACCGTCTTGTAAGGTTGAGAGTGACCCTGCAGAGGAGAATACTTCGTGAATAAGATTTCTTCTGACGAGTAGACTCTACTACTGATGCCAGAAGTATATATTTGGCTGAGCAAAATTGTTAGAAAGAAGGCCACGTAGACGATTCTCGGCGAAAGAGTCTGTACGAGAGTGGTTCTCCAGCACACAATCCGTATTTCGTGCATCCTCTAATGTAATGATTGTCATGACGATCGCCAAATTGAGGAATATTGAGGCACAATGGGTATTGTGTCCGTGACACGTTGTTTACAAAAGAAAATACTTTTATGGAGACAGCTACAACGGCGAGGGTTGAAAGATAACTCAATGGATTTCAAAAAAAAAAAAAAAGCGGAAGGACTTTCCCGGCGATGTTCATTTTTTTCCTTTTGTGTTACGGGGAAATCATCTAATGGTACCTAGCTCCTCGAAAAGAAATTAGGAATTTTGATTCACCTAAAATCCCCTCGTCGGTCATCCTCAACGCGTGACTTCTACCACGCCTGGGACCGTCTGGGAGAAGAGCATAGCTCTCGCCGACCAATCTTATACGCCGTCCTTGTCTTCCCTTACCGTAAGCACGTCGGTGAAGCTCAGCAGCGAGGTGACGCTCTCGCCCGCGCGCACCACCTTCAGCGATAGGCTGCTGCCATCGGAGTTCGTTATGTAAACGTTCACGCGGCCCGTTTGCACGACGTACACGTTCTCGTCCGTGTCGCCTGTCGTGACGCGTGCGCACAATTAAAAGAAATAAAATGAATGGCCAAGTGCGTGTCGCACTGGCACTGAGAAGGGTACTGTATATACCGTAAAACCGTATATACCGTAAACGTTTATTACATAATTAATATATGAAAGCATTATTTTATTTTTATTATTCGATGCTGTAGCGGCATTAGATATTCACAATCTGTGAAAATTTTAACTCTCTGCCTATCACCGTTCATGAGATAGTGTCCCTTGCTAGCCGGGCAGACAGGTAGGAATAAAGCTGGACAGAAGTCTCAGTAACAGGGTTTCAATTGTCACCCTTTAAGTACGGAACCCTAAAAAGAACGATTAGCAATGGTCCCGACATCAAATAAATATATCCAAACTTTTAATTAACATTAACAGCCAACTTTACGACCTCAGTAATTCGTCAAGCCCTCGATTTATAAGCAATATTTAACTGTCTGATGTAGTAGTTGTCTAGTAATGAATTCCGAGGTTCGATTTCGGGGCTACGTGAGTAATGAAGTAGCAAGAAGTTAACCCATTCGAGTCGACGAGTTTTTTTTATCATTCCTTGAATTTTTTTATATAAAGCGGTTGTTTATTTCAAAGCTCGTTCAATTCATAAATCACAAAGAAATATTATAGTTTCTTTTAATTATTAAAAAGAATAACTGTCAATCGTTTTGAGTGTTGATTGATATAATATAAAATCATAAAGCTTCGGATAAATTTTACACACACGGTGTGCAACCGGTCTCAAATGGGTTAAGCAATATTTCAACAGATTCGACAACACGCAATCGATATCATGCTGTTGCTTGCCTCTTTGGCCAACTATAACGGTTATCGTCAGGCGGTACCCATGTTTGTTTACAACCACAATTGAAACAACAACTGCTGTAGTGCGACCAGACGTACCGACTTTAAACAGGAACGATCCGGCCGGTAGGTTCAGTATCTCGGTGTGCTTGCAGAGCATGAGGAAAACCGGCTTCTCGAAGTGCCCGAACACCCTGATACTATGCAGCATGTACAGGGCGTCGGGTGGCACCCGGTCGTCGCTCGTCAGGTCCTCCTCCAGGTACTCCGCTGGAGGCTCCAGCACCTAAGACGAGCATAAGTTAAACGTCTTAACTGAGAGCAAGCTCAAAAAAATTAACCTACATAATAAAAGATACAATACGTAATTTGTTCTACTCTTTCATCTTTTATTTTCATTTCAAATATTATACCAATTATGATAATTTTTTGCACAGGTTTCAAAAAAATATATATAAAGTATGTTTAGATGGTAGAAATTATTACTCTGTTGAAGACTATTTTAATGACAAATATCGAAAAGTGTAAATCTTAAACTTATGTATCTATATCTATATCTATAAATCTTAAACTAATATTCAATATGGTGGGGCAAGTTTTTTGTCTGGTTCTTCTCACGAGAGGCTATTTCTTTGAACCGGCGTTAGAATCGTTCTGACCATTCATAAGCGCCTACGAAGGCGTAACTGAATAAAATATATTAATCATTTTAATTAACACCATATAGATTTACCTTCACATTTTTATGATTTTCTTTTCGAGTCTGTAGTAATTTTGTGCATTATTCTATTCTTATTTTTACTGTTTTGCAATTGAATGTATACAAGTGTTACCAGAAGCGGTATAAATAATAAAGTCAAACATATATTAGTATACGGAACTTTTATATAGGTAACCCTAGGTACTAACGTACGTCAGAATGACAGGTCCGGTAAATCTGTGTGTTAATTAAACACTAGATAACCGTTTGCGCAATAGTATACATTTTTTTTTAATATATGAATGGATAGATTAAATACTACCAACAAATGTACACAAAGCAATTCATACCTTAAGTTGTTCGGGTGCCGATTCCTTCTTCAGCTGGAGCAGTTTCCTGGCGAAGCGCATGACCGCGCGCCGCTTCCGGCCCTGCCCGGAGTTGGAGATCGACTTGACCTTGCGCAACATCCGCCTGCCGTAGAACAGCATCTTGTCTCGCTTCCGGAACCTCTTCGCGGGCTCACCGCATGC
>DWQX01003356.1:0-18100 GCA_018245475.1 Pharmacophagus antenor
TTATTATATTTGTTTGAAAGCTTTATTGCACTAGATCTTGTATGTAAAGCGGCTTAATGCCAATCTATTAATACTAGGTTTTCAGCCATTTTTTCATGATCTTGCCGGCCCGTGATAATTAGATGCATTATCGAACTCTTGTATTTTTTTTAATATTAAGCAATGTTGGCTTATACGGAGAGAAGAAATTACAGTTTGCACAAATATTAGTTTGAAAAACTTTTTATCGAACGTTTTTGCGTCAACGAGATATGTCCCGTAAATCTGGTGTAAACACATTTTATATTATTGTATCAATAATTAAAACTGTTGTTGACTTTTACGTTCGTTATTATGATTTCAGAGGCAAAGATTAAACTGTATAGAGAAACCGTTGCGGTTTTTGCGAACAAAATTTTTAAATTTATCGACGGATACATTGAAAATGAACACCGCTGCGTGTGTCGACTGGTTTAATAATCACCTGTCCACGTTTAAACGAATGGAGACAACGTCCCCGTTATATGGACTATTAATGTGGCATTTAAGACGAAATAAAAAATAAACTGACTCTGCGGTATGCCGACTTTATACTTTTCGTAATCCAATGTTGACATGTATATTGGTTTTAAATATATACAAACATTGAGTTCCTTTATTTATTGATATTAAATTGCTGATATTTTTTTCTACCTATTTAGAGAAATACGCACCGCGTTAATTTTTTTTTCAGTTATGGATTAACACTTGGCTTTGATTTCTCCTGATTTTAAGTGATGATGAAGCCGTAAATTGTGAAGCGCGTTCCGTCCTGAATAAATCTGGCCCTCAGATGTATGTCTGCCGGAACACAGCAGTGCTGCTAAGGCGGCAAATTGACATTAAGTGTTGAACTTTTTAAATATTTTTAGTACCAATGCGTACAAGTTGTTTTCTTTATTTCGTCTCTCCACTTTAAAAGTTTTTTTTTTTATAAACAAATGAATATTTTACCGGAAACAGGCTGACTTGACCGCAACTTTTTGATGGTAAGTGAAAATGATGTTATAACTATTAAATCTTTCTGACTCTAACATGTCTGACTGCCAAAATAACAATGTTGTTACGGAGGCAAATTAACGATGAGGATAGTAACTCAGGCGGGTTCAAAAAAATCTTACCACGATCCAAACTACTACTCATGTGATCTTTGGCATTCGAGACAGAGACGGCCGAGTTTCGTTACGGAAACATATACATTAGCAAGAATCAATCAATTCCTTAACCAAAGAGTACTTTAAATTAACAATTTGCAATAATGTTATCACATATAGAAACCAATTACAGCATCTGGCAACGTATTTGTTACGTTACCAGATACTTTATTGTCACGATGTATAAATTTAAAAACCATTATTAACATACTATGATTCGATATGTCATGCCGTAAATAGTTCCAGGCGTTTTGGCAGTTTTCTCTAGCTAGAATTTAACCTTAGCCTCAATAATGCAATCGCGTGGGGCTGATGTGTTTATTTGTCTTTTCATTTCATTATACAGTAAAATCCGCTGAAGATATTTATCCTTATTATATTATCAATACAAAGTAGGTTTTTAGCGTGGACCTCCTATTGATGTTAACGTGATTGAGCATTACATTTTGCAGATGAAGTACTACTGATAGATACATGAATAGTGTTAAATTAAACAAAACAGAACATAGAATAAAATAAAAATTCATTAAAATAAAATGTGTACGGGACAATGCATACATAATTTTTAAAAACAGTTTTACAAGAAATACATCTGAACCGAGGGAATATTATCGTAATATTGTAGAGTATAGTGCCATCAAATTCTTTCTTTAAATTAAAACTTTTAAATGTAACTCGATTAATAAAAAAAAAATTCTTTTAATTACGCACATACGTTCATGTTCACGTCGTGAACCAAGAAAAAAGCTGAAATAAAAATTAAATATTTACTTTATATACATATTTTAATACGAGAAGCAAAAACTTTTACCACTTGCTACGAAATCTACGCAGTTGGTGAAGTATAAAATTTGGTTCATATAAAATTTATACGAGGGAGTTCCGACGAACATATTTAAAAAAACATTACAATGCAATACGTTTGACACATGTATGTACTTAGTCTTTATGTATATATGTGTGTATGTAGTTAGTCTTTTGTTTATGGTTGAAGTCTGTCATGAAAAGATTATTTACCTTTAATCTCTACTGAATGTCAAAAAATATGTTATATAATTAAATAACTTTAAAATTTACATTTTAATGGAATTATGGTTGAATTCCACCACTGGTGACGTTATCGACCGATACTATAATTTATTGATCCAAGCTTTACTTTGTGTAACGCCATGAGTCAGTGAAACAAAAAATCATGTTGCGCAAAAAATAATTTTTCGCATTTTTTTAATGTTAAATACAATGTCGAGCTGAAGAAGACAAAACGTCTTCTGAAGATATTACATGTAGTAGCGGAACGCGTTGTAATTTAGTCGTAATATTTGCGGTTATTTGCTAATTAATTTATTTGCTTTATTGCTATATTACGCTAGTATGTTAAAGAAGCGATAAAAATTGCAAAATCGACCCAGGCGGTCGTTTCGCATCGACTAAAGGCGCGTTGTTTACTGATTTACATGGACAAAAGTAGATTCATCGGATAGAAATGTTTATATCCACGGCCGGTGCTCCACTTTACTAAAATATACATCTTGAGATCAGACTGAAAAACGGGCTGCTGAAATTCTGCCTGCAAGATGCCCGTTCGTTCTGTTTATGTAGATTAGAGAAATATGTGCCGTATTACAAGTTGGGCGCGGCGATATAGCCCAATTTTTTTTTATTACAAATTTATTTGATGGAATTTAGTGCGTTGTTTACGATTTGAACTTGATGTTACGTAATTGATATTTCTCGTTACACCTCAAAAGTCAACATGAGTGTAATTTTTGTTTATTTTTATTCGAAACCCTCGGCTACAATATAAGACAAAGTTTTTATAAATAAATGCGAATATATTGAAATCGTGATATAAAAACGTTTAATAATGAATAAAGAATACCAAATTTTTAGTAAAAAAAAATATTATGTATCCTTAAATTTAAAAGTTCTTTCATTACACATTAATATCACTTTATGAAATACATCACATAGGCCAGCGGCATCTAAAGTGCCGAAATTTTCCTGATGACCACTGATGACCACCCATGAAAAAATTTCGCTGGTCAGTAGAAAAATGTCTGAACTACACTTATGTGATCCTAGATCGAACTAAGGACATCGGTGTCACATAACGAGTAACTAGTTATTGCACCAAGGAGGCAGATGAACATTATTTTATTTTTAATCTCATAGAAACAAATGAAAAAATTACCGGTAATATAATAGATACCTACAATTACTACTGCAGGATATATGACTGCGATTTGTGGTTCAAAGTTACGGGAACACTATATAAGTGTACGAAACTAGATATAAAAGAGATGTTAAGGTTTCCGCTACACGACTCATCTAAGCCACGATCCTTTTCGGTGTTACTTCACTATTTTGCTCTCACGTTCCTTGAAATCAGGTTTACTGTCGGCTTTGTTCGTTTACGGGGTATTTACAAGGTAATTTGGACATGTCGTTAAGGTTGAAGCAAATGGCTCGACACGCATGAATGCAATCGTTACGAGAATAAAGACGTCAGCTTTGAATTTTCAATCATTTGCGAACGAACTTTGACAAATGGCAGAGAATTATATTATAAATAATTAAACTTTTTCTCGTAGATATCACTAGCATCTTTAGAACGCGCACATGTGATAAATTTTATTATCGCCAATTGTATTTGTTTTGATATCTGTTTTAATTATTAAAGAATAAAATTAAAGAATTAATGCCGCATCGGGAACTGACAGTAATTAAAATAAATAGATTAGTAGTGATTTTACATATATTTAATAAAGAAAATTTGAGTTTGAGTTTGATGCTATTAAAAAAAGTGAAACAGTAAACGACCGATTAGTATTATGGTTAATTTTAAAAAAAAATTACGTCCACAACTGAAGATAGTTTTCTGCTGCTGCTGGATTCGGTGAAGTTTGCGCTGTTAGTCTGACGATTATTACAGCTTCATCGAAACTGGCCCTCGGATCCGGTGATCGATGAGTTCTCGAGAGTTTTCTTCAAAAGTATATCTTTATGTAGAACCTAATTCCTTTATTTTTTATAGCGTGTTGAAAATAAAATATCACATAAATGTAGTTCATAGGATATATAAAAATGAATATTGCATTTTTACTACGCATAAAAGGATTTCGAATAGAAGATAATTTTATAGCATGGCACTATTTTGCGTTATTTTACAGCAAAATCGTGTCTAACATTAACTACCTAACAAAGAAAATGTATTTGGTGCATTGTATTAAGGAATAAATATTTCTAAATTCCCTTGTAATGAAACTTTTTTTTAATTTACATAAATACGTCAAACCAAAAATTTGTTGAGTAGCTAGTACTGCTATTTATAAACATAGCATTCTATAAATTATCTTCAATTTGTTATTTAAAAATAATGACATGTAAACAAAAGGAGCCATAGCAAAATAATCTAACTAAAAAACGGTCCTACTGTAATCAGCTTTTAAATTTTATTTTATTATGTTTTGAATATTATTTCCTTTACAGGAACTGTATACTTTTTGTTTATTGGAATAAATAAGATTTAGAACGATGTTCTGTAAATGATTTTTCCTTTACTAGTTCAAATGTAAATATTTAATTATTTAAGTACTGTAATACGTTGCAAGACTGTTATGAAATAGGGAGATTGAACACGTTTTTACACGACCAATAACTACAAGTATTTTTTTACAATAGACAATATATTTATTATTGGGAACAATTTACTATACTAGTCGCGGAGTAAAAATTTACGATATTTTTTATTTTCATTGAAATTGTTTTTGTCGGTGATTATTTACTTAAATTCGGTAGGAAGCATAATATGTTAAAATATTACAAAAACGAAATATTACTTACAAATAATCCGGTGAAGAAACAAGCTCTGTCTAAATAACCGAGTGCTGGTATTTAGTGAGATCATATCGTAAAGAATTTTATGGTTCGGCGTCCCGGTACGTCGAATTACAAAAATATCCTCGTACTTTATTCGCTTTAAGATTATTGGCACAAAGTGCGCTACCACCTATAAAATCCCACAACTGGAAGTTATTTTGCATTTGATGTTAACCTATTTAATGACAAAGGTAGAAAACTATGAATTCTTTAAGGGTACTCATTTTTTCTTTAAAACAACCGTATAAAACGCTTTCGTTTTCTTTTCGTTTTCTATCGTTAACTTTGCATATTCGTCTTATCAATAAATTTTAGATGGTGTTATCTTTATATTTTAAAATAATAAAATGTATGTTACACCTATTAAATTACCACTGAGTAATAATAATATAAATAAATGAAGTTGTGCAAAAAGGCCAGATAGAAATAAATTAATGGCTGAATGTGTTATGGTGAAAACTAAATGATTACAACAGACAAATAATGTGTTTTCATAGGCAGCTAGAAAAACATGGATACAGTCTTACTGGATTCATTTAGTCTATGTTACCACATATCATTTTTATTGCGATTATATCTTTATTGTTAATCATAGCTGGCATATTGTGTCTTTTCGTAAGATTTTATAACTTAAATATTTTTAATAAATGCATTAATCAATAAACAGTGGTTAGCAAAGAACATGAACACAATCTATAATTTTTTTTTAGCTTTAATAAACTTTTACGACCAATTAATGCAAAATAAGCTTGAAACATTAAAAAATCTTTGTAGAGAAATAACAAAACAAACAAGGAATAATACTAAATATGCATTAAATATTCTTTTCATACATAATTATTTTTAATTTTTTATGAATGCTTTCACATTGACGTAATAATTTGAATACTTGTCTTTGCAACACTGCCCAGTCTTAATACATTTGCTGTATTATACTTATTCAAAACTTCTTTGAAAATTTATATTTACAGTATTATATTTAAAATTAAATAATAACAACATGTGACATTTTGATAATAGCATATTTGTCTGAAAATTCGTACTTACATGAAATCTCTCCCGATAAATTCACAACAATTACTGAGAGCATAGCTGTTACCCATGCGCGCACGCATCTCACGCTTGCCTTTATAATTTTAATATAAAAATATCTACGTCCCGTATCGAATCATAAAAATATAAATATTTTAGGATCGACCGCTCGCGATCTAAGCACGCCCCGTCTAACCATTGACGTATATGTTTCGAACTAATTTCGGTGCAGCGACTATTCCGCGATTCTGTAAACAGCGCACCGTCGCGTCGGTGACATGCGTCCGGCCAAAGCTGAACTGCCGCGCGCCTGAAACTCCTTCGCTCGCCTCCTGGAAACGATCGGACGAGGGCAGCGTGGGAGGTCAAGATAGACTGGATAATCTGCAATCTTACAAACTAAGAGATGCAGTTGTTATATCACCTACCATGTAGAATTAAAAGCCGTTTCAGTTCACACTAGAGTTTAGTGAAAAACTTTGTACGCAATAAGTTCTGTTTTGGGCACGCCGTGAGTCAGCCGCGATGAGGAAATGCGTGCAAGTTATAATTTCGGAGCGGCCAACATTGTTTAATGCTTTTATAAATCTAATCCGTGTCAGCTTCCTTTCAAGAAGATTCTGAACAGTTGAATATTTATCACATAAAAATATCTCGTTATAAAGAAAATACAAGGTAATTTGTTTCAATTTTCGCATACATATTTTCTGTTCTCTATAAACCAAAAAAAGTTTTACGTATGTTATAAATATTTTTAACAATTAAGTTTTTTATAATTAGTTATTATTAATTAGTTTGCTAACAAAACTTTCGTTTTTCAGCTATGATTATAGAAGTAAAACTTGCATAGCGATGAACCACTAGTTAGCATGTTTACACAGCATCGTACTAAGACAGTTATATTACGTCTCGTTACCCAATAATTACACTGGCTACAATCTTATTTAATTAGAACAGAGCAATTATTGCTTACTACTGTGTAGCTGCAAACACTATTGATCTAGTAGTTTCAACAAGAGGGACCTAATATAGGAAGTGTCCAGAAATTGTGTTTAGGTTGGGAACATTTGTAGTTTACAAAAACCGCCTCTACGCTGCAGTGTTAACAGGCCTGCCTGTAAAATGGAGGTAACAGGTACAATTTTGGGGTTACTTAAGTGTTGAAGATAGAATAATGATATGGATTTTAGGAACCCGTATTGCTAGTTACTCATATTGTGAAAATGCACCGCCATGTACAGCGTTGCTTTTGTACATATCAGTACAGGAGTGTTTTGGACGGGCACGTCTTATCACCTTAGCTCTCATTGTTACATAACACCATAAGTGTTAATTCTTAATGGAGAAAAGAATAAACACACGAGTTACACTAAACGTTTTAATTCTATTATAAAAAAATATCTCTTTTATTTGATCCGCGAGGCGTTCATATGTGCGACGGGGGCGTGGTGTCACTTCGCGCTTCGGAGCGCTTCGCACGCTTCGTTCATCTTCAGACCCTCCATGATGTAGAGCAGGTTCTCGACGGAGGCGTCCTCGTCGTCGTCGAACCACAGGCGCAGCATGGTTCGTGCACGTGCTGCGTCCGTCGCGTGCTCCGTCTCGAAGTACTGTATCTCGTCCTGCTTGTAGCCGAGCTTCGCCGCCAGGCGGCGCCACTCGTGCAGCTTCGCGGACAGCGTATCCAGCTGGGAAGGTGTGATCATGGTGACGCGAGAGCGTGACGGTTTGTCGTCGTCATCGCCGCAGTGCGTCGAATCCGGCACCTGGAACACGGAAGGATAACGCTTAATATCACGTGATCGTTAACACTTTATCGAGCGTCAGGAGAGATTGCCATTCAGTTAGTACCAATTAAAAAGCCCTCAGTAATGGCTAAATTTGATACTGTCACTTTCTTAATAACTACTGTAAATTTACAAAGTATCTCTAAGCAAAACTCATCTCCACGATCTTTATCCATTATAAATAGTAAAAAAAATAATAATTCAGAAGGATATGTGTACTTATCCATATATCATATTTATCATTATACTTGTATAATATGTACTTATCTTTGAAGATAAATACATATTCATTAACAAAACATTAAATCCCACTGAACGAAAGATGCAAAAGCAGATTATTAGGCTAGTGGTTGATAGTATTGACAATGAGGCAATGGAGAAGCGCGCTCGCTCTGAATACTGGCTCTCATTTGCGTACCGGAAGATTGGATGCAATCACTCAAACTACACTGATATGAGTAGTACACTAGTATGAGTAGTTGGTGCTCAAATTAGTAAATCACATCACTACAGCGCAGAAGCAAACTGTATTATATTTGAAAAATAAATACGTAAATATCGTCTATTATAAAAACTGCTTCAGAAAAATAATAATTTTCATTAAAATATTTTTAATTTTGGAGTACCTGTTCTATGTCATTGGAATCTGCTCCCTTTATGAGGTCTGCTTCCATTTGTTCTTCTGTGATGTCTTCTTCCGTGTTCTCCTAAAATTATGTAAATTTAATTATTAAATTACATTCATATATTTAAATGTTTTATAATTATAACTTGCTTATGAACAGTTCAGAGTTGCTCAAGTTGGAGAAAATATTTGCTTCAATGGAAACTAGAGTGTGTCAATCCTCAATGTACATACATGGGGTACACTAAAAGTTTTGCACTTCTAGCTAATCGGAACTACTTGAATTTTGAATTTTTTGAAACGTTGCAACCTTCTTAGTGATAAAAAAATTGGCGGGAAATCATTTGTCAATTGTTTTTTATCACACATCAAAGTTCTACGTACAGAACAAAAATAGAATAAAGTCGAAACGATTTTAGAGCGATGAGATATTTTATGATTTTAAAAGTTCTCTCCCTCCGCAAGACTGTGCTGCTCGTCTTCAAAATGCTTTTGGGAGAAAAGCACCTTGTTTGAGCACCGTGAGACGATGGTATGCTGAATGTGAGAGAGGTCGAGTTTTTTACATGACGAATTTCGTGAAGGGCGGCCTTCAACTGCCGTCAACGAAAATAATATGCCTACAGTTAAGCGGCTAATTGAAGAAAAACCGCGGATTACCTATGTGACAATTCGAGGACTTTTGGGGATTGGTATTAGCTAAATTCAGAAAATTTTACACGATGAATTGAGAGTTCGGAAACTTTGTTGGCGTTGGATCCCTCATGAACTGATAGCGGAGCAGACGCGGGCTCGCATGGAATGGTGCTCACAGATACTACTGAAGTACGACCACGGACATTCTAATGCTTTTTTATGACCTTGACACAGGAGACGAAACGTGTTTTGAATTGAATCTTGTGAATGAGTGCTTGAAAATGAGAAGAGGCCAACAAAAGTGAGGCAAGCGAGAAACTTTCGTAAAAAAATGATCGCATTTTTTTCTCAGCTGCGGGTCCCATCTGTACAATTCCACTTGAAAATCTAAAGAGTGTTGATGCCGAGTGGTATTCTAACATTTGTTTACCCAGGGTGTTAGAAAAGGTTCGCGAAAGACGATCAAAAAGACGCATTCTCTTACATCATGACAACGCTTCTTCACACACGGCCAACACAACAAAGTCATTTTTAGCTTCCGAAAAAGTACAACTCGTCACCCATCCTGCACATAGCCTTGACCTAGTACCCTGTAATTTCTGTATTTTCCCCAAAATTAAAGATTTGATGAGAGGTTTTACTTTTACCAACTCCGAAGAGGCAGTGATAGCGTTCAATCAGCACGTAGAAAACATGCTTTCAGATCTGTGATCCTCCTTTTTAAAAAAATGGTTCGATCGCATGAAAAAATCTTTAAAATGTAGAGGAGAGTATTTTGAAAAGTAATAAACATGATATTTTGGTTAAAACATGTTGTTTTTTTAAGTTACGTAAAACTTATAGTGTGATTTACGTATTATACAATTGCTCAAATTAAACAGATTAGCTAATAGTTAAACTTTAATAAAAAAAATATAACCGAACTTTGTATCAACAAACTAGACGCAATGTTATAACTATATTTTAATGTACCGAGCTCAAATGCGGTGTTTGGTACGATTTCATATAACAAAACTTTGCTAACTAATTACATTTTGTATTATCTGTGTTTAGAGCTGTTTTAGTATTTGTATGCTCATCAAATAGATAAAAAATACGGCTACCTGTTTTAATGCTTTATCACTGTGATGGTTAGAGGTTTCCCCGTTGGGGTGATTGGCGGCAGCGTTGGCGGCCATATCGCGTGTCACACGCTTAACCTGTAGTAGAATGGTGAAGGTCAATAAAAATATAACTTACCGTCAATAGTAAAAAAAACTCGAAGCTATATTTAAAAGTAACTAGACAGTATGCGCAAGTTTAATCTTTCTCAAATGTAGCACACTGTAAAGATAGTGGTGATTTTTGTGGCAGAAATTCTGATTGAAGTTCTATAACTCAGCTTTCAGAAGACATAAATTATTAATTGGTAGAAATTGTATCATTACACCATATCCACTTTAATTGACTCTGAAACTGACTGAAAGAGTGTGTCGTACTTACAATTTTAAACTTTTAAGTGAAAAGCTAAACACTTTGTACATTGTATTTGAAAAGGTTTGTATTTTTTGTAATGAATTTCTAAATAGATAAAATTATGGCTTACCATATCGTCGAGATAATCAGGCAAGCGTCCTATGGGATTGTTCGTGTGCACGAAGAAGTGGGGGGAGCGACGGGCCAGTAGGCGGAGCGCGCGCCAGCCCCACCCGCCGCTGTTGGTACGCCGCGACACCCCGGCTCCCATCACCATGTACGACTCTTATAACAGAAGAAACAAAGAATGACCAATTATTTTATGATCTTTATTTTAAACATCACACCAGTAGCGGTATCTCGATACTAACCGCCGGGCCCGGTTTGATCCGCTAAAGCAATGTGAACTAAAGTTTATATATAATAATTGGTACAATAAAATTAATGAAATAATCTATTTATTTCTCCCAGATATTATTAAATATTTCAATTACAATAGTATTTAGTTTTACAACCTCCAAACTAGGTTTTCATGTGCTAAGAACGCAATATATTGATAACGACAATAATAAATGGACAACTAAGACAATAATTCTTACAAAATAACGTCATTGAAAGTTCAGTATCTTTAAAGACGTTTTTTTTTAAGAATTATTTAATTTTTATTATGTACGTACTTATATAAGGAACTTTATAAAGGGTAACAAATTAAAATCACGTTATGACTTATTATGCTGATGTGTGATTAGCACTTAACATTGGATGAAATTTAAATTTTAGCCCATTACCAATGAGAAATGGTTACTGTGAAAATTTTTATCACTTTATTGCTATGGGCAGACCTCACGCTTATCATTAACTGAAAAGCTGAAACTATTTCGTTGTTTGAGGATAGATAGTAGTTATGTAAACGTTATTAGTGACAAAATATACGAACCTAAAGATGGCATAAAATCACGCTCCTTCGTTCGGCATGCAACAAGATTGTCTGGGCACTGATTCCATAATTTTGTTAGTTCATTGCTGAAATTATAATACTACATGAGATAACAATCGAAATGTAGTTCTATTTTAAATATAATACTTTTACCTATGATAAATAAATAAATTTCTATAAAATTATTGTTGTAAGAAAATTTGTACAAAAGTTAATCTAAAAATATTAAAGTTTATTATTTGCTACATATTAAAACTTTCTACCCTTTTGTACTTTGCTATTAGTGAATAAAATATTATTACTAGTGATTAGAATTAGTGATTAAAGTTAATAGAGATACATTGTTATTTTTGACGCTTTTAATAATATCTTTCAATGAATACATTTTAATTATAAATTATTTTTTCCAAATTTAACAAATTTATATTATTATTACATTAAAATGTAAACAAATGTTTGTAAACCCTTTGTATCAGCAAATAGTTGTCTAAGCATTTTTACCATTGTGTATTTATTTTATTATGTTCAGCCATAGCATTGGCCAACAAAGTCCAAGTGTATAATGTAGCAATTTCTTTATATTAAAACAACAGTCAGTATCTTTAAAACTTTCAACTGTTCAACATAAATAATAAATACACTCTAAAAGAGCTGTTGTTCATAGCTTCTTCATTGGTCTTCAACAGGCTACATCTAGACAGGGGTAATGGAACATAATATTACTGTTAATTAGGATATGATAATTGCAATACATACTTGCCCATGTAGAATTTCTCTTGACTCTCATATTCTTTGATAATGTCACCTACAGGTCTCCTACGTTTCCTTGACTTTTTCACTTCATCGGTGGAATCAAGCGAAACAGGTGGTTTCGGTTTCTGAAATTCTATAAGTCAATTGAAAAAAAAAATGTTAACGATAAGTTTTATTACTTCCTCTTTATATAGTTTTAAATTAACTAAACATCATAAAAATATATATTTAAATTAAGAGAAATACATATTTAATAATATAATAATAATAATGAAAGATGATAGAAGAAATTGTGGTAACAAAAAATGTTGATTATTAAATCACCTGGACACCCATCATTTTTCCAACTGTTCCAATGCTCTTCCCTTCTTAATATGCTTTTCACACATTCTGCAAATTTTTTGCCATTCGGTGGTGTTTCACTTAGCAAACGGTACACTAATGCTGTTGTCTCTTTTACCCATTCTGTTTGATCTGATTTTAAATCTTGTGTTTCCCTGTAAAATATTACTTCATTAATACAGTGTGTTTAGTAATGTGTAGTTATGATTTTAATATTACATAACTGCACATAGTAAATACAAATAATGAAAAAAAAAATAATTACCAAAAATTTTCTTATGCAACATAGCATTGTTTGAACAGAATACATATAAGAGTCAATTGAGCAATGGAACATTCTCAATCTTTGACCTCTTTGTTATATAACATCGTGTGAAATTAAGTTAGGTTTTAGTATTATAGGTAAAAAAAGATCACAGAGAGGGAAAAAAAATATCAGGGTCATTATCAGTATTTATTTTACTTCTAGTTTTTTTTGGATAATATGGATTAATAATCCATTTGATTCAATAATTTTAAATGAGTATGACTTACATTTTAAATTTCACTGCCGAGGTTAAATATTGAAACAATATTAAAAATTGTATAAGCACACATCTTCTAAAATTGGAATCTGATAACTGTAATTCCAACAGTTTTTGATTTGTGAGGAACTTTGCAAAGTAGTGTTGCTCCTTGTTAGACTCTTGCATCTCCACTTCTGTGTTGACAGCTTTTAATCTATTCAGGTTGGACCTTTGAAGTTCTACTGCTTCTAGTTTGTATGATGAAAATGCTGCCAATACACTACCAGAGTGCTAAAAAATATATATTTTTACAGGTTTAGTTCTAATAAGAAATATAATGGTTCATATATGTATATTAGCATCCATAGTGTTAGATCTGTTAAAATTATCTATAGTCAAATTTCATTTAATTTTATTATTAGAATATGCTAATCAAGATTTCTCAAAGTATATAATAATATACTACATATTAGATTTCACATGTAACATTGGTATTACTAGAAGTGTCTCTTTTTCCACAGTCAACCTAGGTTAGGTTTACCTACGTCAAAAATTACTGTTTCACTTCAAAGGATGCTGTAGCTATAGAATTTAATGGGAAACATAATAATTTTGTCTATAGGCTATTAATACAGTAGGTAAATAATTCAATATTCTGTGAATATTTATATTTAAGCAATAAACAAGTTTCTTTAATATAATTAAGTAACATTGTATTAAACTCACAGCAACAAAAGTTTTCCATTGCACTTTATTGTAACATGTATTAGGATTTCTAAAAAAATCTTGAAGACTCCAGAAGCGGCAGTATAAATTATAATCTATTGACAGTTTACTTTTCTCATCATCAATCACCATTTCTTCATCTAAAGAGTCTTTCAATGTACTTGAATTGTCACCTCCAAATTCTGTGATATTTTCTAAATTAAATTCAGAAACGATGTTCAGTCCTGATCTTTCAGAAAAAGGAAAAAACTTGGCTAAAAATAATAAAATCCTTCCACAAAAAACTGTATTTTGTGAACGAGATAAGCGACGGAGCAAATCATTGCACATTCTTAAGAGATTGTTCTTGCACGCAACAAAAAATAATTCTTCTTTCCAAATGTGTACTCCATTTTCTACATAAGAGAACATCTTTTCGCATTTATTTAAAGTAAGCGCATCGAAGATATCTCCCAGTAAAACAACAGGCATTGTGGGTGTTACCATTAGCCTGCGACAGGATTCTATACAGAAAGAAACAAAATTTTCTAACGTATCAGGGTTCTCAATTAACAATTCCAAAAGTTTATCCCGAAATGCTTGATCCATTGCCGCTTTTCTATCAACTTCATTTGTATTTTTTGAGAAGGAATCTAAGAGATCTATATTGTTTGTTGAAAATGCTTTAGAAAGTATGTCCTGAAAAATAATATTTTGTGAACAAATAACGATTTCTTTAGGTACATATGTAAAATGAAGAGGTTAGAAATTCACCTTATATTTTAACCGAAGTCCTTCAAATCCTAATTTATCAGACATTTTTACTGATTATTATATCTTTAATATTTCATCGAAAACTTACTGTAATAGAACTACTTTAGGAATAAAATACACTCATTTAATAACAAACAACGCTTTTTAGTCACAGAGTAATAAATAAGATGTTGTCATTGTCACATTTGACGTATTTTGTAATATATTACTAATATTTCAACTATAATGAAATTAACTATTTTTAAATACATTTTTTGATAAAATATATACATGTTTAACCGATTTCTTTCTGTTAATAACGAATTTAGTTTAATTCAAAATAATGTTTTTAAAAATAATTAATTAGAATTCTTAGACATTCATCAAAAAATCATTTGACCATTTTGGAATTGTTTGTTTATTATAAATTAAACAGATTATTTGTTATGATATGCGATTGAATAAACGAATATCTATATTAGAAAATACCTAACAATGTTTCTGAGTCCTCAAGAAGTGCATGTATAAAAATTTCATATTGTATTTTTTTCATTATACCATTGGTTAAAATGGACATACTAGTTTACGTCAATAATTTTTTTGGCTTTCATTGGTTCAAATTAAAGAGTTGCTTTTGAACCACCAATAGAAAAAACCCGCGGAAAGGCAGCTGTGCGATTGTTGACATCTGTATATGTATGTCATGTTGTCGTGTCTTCTGGGTAGCGTCCCGTTTATTTATCTTTCTTAATATAAAATAAAATATTGTTTGATAGGATAAGTTTTTTAAAAATAAGTGAAAATTATTTTCAATAAGTAATTAGTAGTTGCAATTATAACATAAGAAAAAGATATTGATTCGTGTTATCTTTCGAAAATGGATAGAAATATGAGGTGAGATGCTTTTTTCCCTTTCGCTTACGATGCCACACTTTCACATCTAATACTAATTCTTATTGTAAACAATAGCATTACTTTAATTTATCAGATTATATTGTCATATTCATAACTTCAACAGATGCTACATAATTAAGTAGTTAATATTTTTTATGTTTGTAGACATTATCGTTTGTAATTTTAATCATACTGTCTAGTTTCCTTGTATTATGATAGTTGTAGATAAAGATATGTTCCGCTTACTAAGAGCTAAGTTTTATTATTTATTTTGTTGGGCTTAGAATACAAAGTAATTTCGTGTATATTTCTAATAACAAAGAACATTATATCCGCATTGATCTTTTACCTCATTTTTTTTTGTGGTAAAGGTTAGCTTAATATAATTATTTAGTAATTGTTTAATATTACTTAATAAGTATTTTTTCTTTTACTTTATATATTTATTTCTTTGGTTTGCAACAGCGCGTTAAAAAATAAACAACATAGCAGAAGCTTCAAATGAGCTGATTTATAAAACTGATTAATCAAAGATTTATTGCTAAAAAAACACATAAATTACCAACTACAATTATCAAAGGGGACTGTATCATCATAACCTTTAGCCTTTTCGAGGCCTGTTTTTTTCAGAGGCATATGTCATTTGTTTTGCAACTCTGTAAAATCAGTTGCAGCGCCTAATGTGTTTTGTATGATTATTCTTAAAATGCTATGGTATTGTTGGCAATCGTAATCTGTAAGTAGAGATAATCAGTTTCTGTTCTCTCATGAATATACAATTTTTGTAAGTTTTTTTTAGTAGACAGGCACCAAAAAAAAATTATGGATAGAAAAATATATATACATTCATAAAACTAAATAAAATATACTTTGACACAAGGTTATATTAATAAAATAAAACAAAGAGAATAATTGCCTAATTTTCATTAAGATTTTGAAAATGGTAAAATCAAAACTGGTGCTAAATTTCAGATCAAGTTATGTGAGCAGCGGGACAAGGTCATTACCCCATATGAGTGGTGGGAAACGACAGAATTCCAATGGTCACAATGGGGCTAGGCTGAGTCCCCCGGCACAGACACCACCCGGATTGAACAACAATAACAATAATCAACATGACGATCTCATTAATTATGTATATGATTCTTGGAACAAGGTCTGTTTTGTAATCAATATTGTCAAAGTACTTAAGCTATTGTTGAAAATACATAGATAATTAATCTAGGGTATTTCTCTGAACAAAAATAATGATATCTTCTTAAATAACCTATTGGGCCTTTGTTAACTAATTAATAATTCAACAAATGAATATGATTACTGTATACATTCATTCAAATTATAGAATCATATAAGACTGTTACGATGTTATATAAATGAAAGTGAAGTAAATGGTAATTTGTAAGACTATATTAATGTAACATTTTTGTTAAACAAGGTACAGGAAAAAGAACTTATAAAATGTTAGTACAAGAGAATT
Source organism: Pharmacophagus antenor (assembly GCA_018245475.1). Taxonomy (NCBI): domain Eukaryota; kingdom Metazoa; phylum Arthropoda; class Insecta; order Lepidoptera; family Papilionidae; genus Pharmacophagus; species Pharmacophagus antenor. The sequence continues at coordinate 16,954 of DWQX01003356.1, forward strand.
CGTCTTTTCATATCCAAACATCATCTGGTGATAATTTACGTTTTTTCATGTTCAAATTGTGATATGTGATGAGTTTTTATGTCTAAATGTTAAGCGATAATGAGTTAACTAATTTCTTCATATCCCAATGTTGTTGAATTGTGATGAATTATGTTTTTTTAGTTCCAAATGTTGTTAGGCGAATAGTTAGCTACTCCTTTTATGTCTATATGTTAAGTGATGATGAGTTAACACATCTTCATATCCCAATGTTGTATGGTGATGAGTTAACTTGTTATTCCGCTTGCATAATCTAATACAATTTATGACACCTACGGTGAACTAAAATATGAGAACAATTGTCCTATCATTTATAGTTGTACCTGCATTTTAATAATATATTTTTCCTAGGTATTTAGAGGTTTTTTATCGCAATTTTAGCAATTATGAAAATTTTATGTTTTGTAAGCTGTCAGAATTTTATGTACAAAATTACAATTAATGTCATTCAGTACATTTAAAAAATAATAAGTAATGTATGGTGGTTATTAACAAAGATTTACTATAATTCTGTATTCTATTACTAAATATTGTAATAGCCGGTGACATGACATAGTTTCTGTGTTGCTAGTAAGAAATTTTTTAATAGAAAGTAGAGTTTAGAAGTTTCAGAATAAATAGTTTACTTATATAATTAATACATATGTTCATAAAATTCCAGGTGTCACGCGAATTAGAGCGCGGCAGTGAGGACGCTAAGTACTATCAGGAAGTGCTGGCGCCACGGCAACTGGCCAACTTCCGGCCATTCAACCTCGAGGAGTGGTGGGGTAGGCGGCTGGTGCAGACCCTGAACCGCAACAAGCACCGATCTTAGTTATCGACCCCCCAATCCTATGAGATTCTATCTCATTGCAACATTATCTGAGGACATGTACTGTCATCATTGTGAGTAGAACATAAACAACTAACTGGTGACAAAAAAAATCTGTGTTTTCGAGAAGAGGAAATAACCTATTTTAAAATTAAATTTTGCATGAAAATGGTGTTTTATCGTTTAAACCGTATGTAACAATGCATTATTAACATATAAAGTTTTGCAATGTTTATATTCACATTGTGATATTAATTGTAGATGAGGCATTTACTTATGTATGTAATCCATTTT
>DWQX01003357.1:0-18100 GCA_018245475.1 Pharmacophagus antenor
AAAAAGTTCATGCAACTGTTTTCTGTAAATGGTCATGTCTGTTTCTAATTTAGTAATGCGGTAGTATGTTCGCATGAGAAATATATTGACTTCTTTGCTCCATCTCATGCGAACTCTTGGTTTACCAGCCTTGGTGGACGCGGGTAGGAAGTACCCCTCGTGCAACACTCAACGCCGGAATGGATGGAATTGTATCTAAATTGGTACAGGGAGGTAACGAAGACATAGGTGATCTGTTGACATCGTAACTGGTTTCGACTGGATTATCTTTGTCGGTGGGAGCCCGCCTGCTCAACTCCTCACCGCTGATGGTTCGCATGCTGAAACACCCAGCGTCAGCTCCAGGTGTGCCCCGGCGATCATCCCCAGGTAGCGGTCCTATACGTTTACTTTTTGAACGGGTCTCCATGTTTAATGGGTATCCACAGCCACGTTAGTCACGCCAGTAATTTCTCATTCGTGTGTCCGCCCCCTACGTAATTAGATGGTCAATCAGGACGTGTGGTTGTTAAGGGGGCTTATTATAATTATTATTATTATAACTATTGACCTCAAAGGAAGTCTAAAGTATTTTATAGTAAACACTTACCACTAAAACATTGAATTGGAATTTATTTACAATTTCATGAGTTTTTATTTATATACACGAAATCCTAACAAAATATCTATATTAAATGTAACATTTTAATCCTTATCATCAGCTATTTGCTAGTAAAAATCCAGTCGATATTAGTCGAGTTGTTTCATAAATTAGCCGGAACAAACAGACGGATAGAGTAATATTTTGTAAAATTTCTTTATGGTATAAGTATCATATAAACTTTCATATGAATTAAGTGTAAAATATTTCTTAATATTTTGTAGGGAGGGTATAAATTCATTAATACACACATTTCCCATTTCGTCCTGGAAACGAATGCATATGCACTTAAGCAACTATACCGCGGGCAATATATTCTTTTATGAGATTAGTATTTAAGTACACATCCAATAACGTTTCTATTTTGAAATGGTTTGTACTTATGTGTGTATTAGAAATAGTAAAGTGATTTAACAAGTCATATTTGTTAGTGAAATAAAATATTATATATATCTTTTGAGTTTAATTTTCAATGAAGTGGATTGTCTTTTCTGTAACTATTGTACATTTTAAGAATTATTTACAGATTTTTTATATATTTTTTTTTATTCAAAACAAAAAATATCTGTTTTCTTCTAATGGTAGTAAAGTGATCAAAATTTTCGTTTACCCACTACTATAAGGTATCTAAGTGTAACATTATTATGAGCAGAAAATGAATAGCGAATTCGAAATTTGAATCCATGGATTCATAAACTTTACAGATATTCATAAATTTGTTTCATAATTTTCACACACACGGTTTTGAATAATAATCTATAGTTATCAATATATTATTCATTAAAAAAATGGTTCTTTAATTTCGAATGTGCTATTTCCTACAAATTGAATTTGAGTAAGGCAAATACTTAAAGATAAGTAAGTCAAGACAATTATCAGTTCTCTTTGAAGGTCCTAACTTATGGACAACCCGCGGAATGTTCCCAAAGTCCCCTCTCGACAGTTGGAATTTGCATATGGCTCGCAAATTGAAATTGGCTCTGGGAAAAACTTTTAAATCGGTTGTAATTACGTTTAGTTTGTAACTAGAAGTACGTAACTGATAACCAGAACTCTGATATCCTCCATGACGAATTAGTCTTCCTCTTTATTTTTTTTTATATGAAGTGTAGGCAAACGTGCAGCCGGTTCACCTGGTAGAAAGTGATCACCGTCGCCCACTGATAACCGCAACATTCGGAGAAAAACTGCTTATAAGCATAACAAATATATTTATCATATAAATAACACTCACTGTATTCATATATTAACAACATATGCATTCAGAGGTTTTACTTTACAATTAGTATATTATAAATTACATAGAACAATTCCTATGAGTACCAATATACAAAGTAAATGTAAACATGAATGATTGAAAAGCTTCCGCGCAGGTATCTAGGCACTAATATATTCCTTTGTGGGGCGTATACCTGTGTCCGGATTATTGTCATATGTACGACGGAGCATTCAAGTGCTAATGCTGCATCTGACTTGCTCAATAACAAACACTGATAGTAGATTTGTATGGAAATGCGATGCGTAATTAATAATAAATGGAATACGCAATTTATATTTGTTATTTAATTTGTTTATAAATTGTTTATATTATTAAGTCTATAGAAAGTGATGTAAATTAATAGTTTTTTTTATCCACAGTTGGTGTGCACTTGTCCTTAACTTCACACGGTGTTTACCCGTTTGCATCTTTGAAATTATGTACAAAGACTTTTTACCAGCGCTCGTGTATATCCTCATTCTATTTACGCATTCATAATCAAAACATAAATTATATGCCTACATATGTGATTCATAGACGCTGTGTAGTTTATTTATCAGAAATATATCTATTATGTTGCATTATGCTTTGACCATTTCAAATATTATAATTGTGAATAATAATTACATTACATTCCTCTCATAATCGTGAATCTGTAATGAAATGAAAAATATTATATTTATCTAATGCTTTGTTCTCTTTTTTTTCATTAAAACCTTTCAATGTGAATACAATCAAAATTTTGACTGTAACTATGATTTTTTTTTAATTTGTATATGATGTAAATTGACTTAGTGACAATGAAGTAGAAAGTAGTTTAGTGTGCTGACCCAGAACACTGGCCCTCGCAAGCTGACAGTTGGAACAAAACGATGCTATTATGGCAGCACACATCTTAGTGTTTTGAAGGAGACGCGGGATCTCCGTTCGGAACTTAACCGCGGCCGTAATATTAATAAATTAATTTCACCCATTGACTGCCAACTACGAAGTATCTCGTAGCACGTGTTGCAAATTTACATTACCTAGAAATTATTAATTGAATTAAGAATTATAATAAAGGATGAATAAAAAATGTATATAGTGTAGAGAAAATATTATTCATCATATTTTATTATTAACGTGATAACTTAGATCATAACATGTTAGATTATTAAAATAAAACCATGGCAGCCACGACAGCGCGCGCTAAATGTGTGTGGCAGTCAATGGGTTAAACAAATTTGGTGGTAGGTTTCCATTTGTCGGTGAAATTATTGTGGTAATTGAACATACATATCCTAAAACGATTATCGCATGAGCACTGGGGCTTTATAATAAGTAACTGTTAAATTAATAATCAATCCTACATACGATGCTAATGAACATTTCAAAGCAACAAAATTAAATAAGACATTTTTTATTCGAATTTTCATACTCAAAATTATTTTATTAACCATACGAGTATAATTTAATTAAGTTCAACGTAACGAATTAGATTGCAGCAATTTCTCGTAAATGCTATGCGGTGATATGTTCCTAGACCGCAGGTACACTTTGAATAAAACACAAATACAAAAAAATTGCTGACTTATTCTAAATAAAATTCGTAATTTATGCGGACCCTTGACCCTTTTCCGAGTAAATCTTGCGCTTTATTTTTATTATGAAACCGAAGGCCAAAAATGTTATTTGAATGCGTGCAGGTAAGTTTACCTCCATTTATTTAAATTTAGAACAAATGTCGTATATTGCGCTTGTACATACATAATATTAGTTTTTATTACTTTATTACTTTGGTTTTTCTCTTAAATGTATCAACAAAAAATTAGTTCTTAAATCATGTTGACTTTGAAATGTTACCTAACAACAATATTTCTCACTTATGTTGTATGTCACGATCTTGTCATGAGTATTAATTAATTTAAGAACAAATAACATTTTCAGAATAGTTTCTTTAAAACAAGGTATTTCAAAAAGAGTTTATGTTTGTCTTGAAAATTAAAATGCGTACGTGAAGAGTTCTACACGCCTATATTGTGTAGGAAATATTTAAAAAAAATTAAATTTTTTATGTCAAATATACATCATGCGAAACGTCAAATTAGTGTATTTTGACAAGTGTCCAATTAGTGATATGAATTTATAAATATATATTTCAGTGCCAGAAGTACATAACTAAATAATAAACATGACGATGGCTGAGAAGAAAAACGAGTATCCCCCAGGAGTGGAGGCAGATCGGCGCCTCCTTCCGTTCGAGACATGGGAGGATTATTTGGATTCGCTGATTGATATCGCCGATCTTAGAAACCTCAGAAGTATTCCTTCGTCCAGGGTTATAGCCGCTCTTGGTTATAGGTAAGTACTAGATTGGATGTGGATGGTGTCAGGATTTTTTGAATTTACGTGGCTAGCTACTATCCCCAATATCAATATACCCCCATAACAAAACCAGAAATGTTCTGCAAAAACACGCGTCACCATCTACGGCCTCATTGTAACTTACCATCGGGTCATAAGTGGAGTTCAAGTGGTAACCAAAAAAGAAAGATATGGGCTCTTTTACTTTATACCTACAGGGTGTGTTGGTATTATGTTTTAATTCACAGAAAAGTTTGTTAGAAAAGAGGATTGGCGACCTTTGTATACAAATTGCAAAAGGTATCGCAGCGGAGCGCAGACTTCAAAGAATTCAGTCGATTACTTAATAGCATATTTATAATTTTTGCAAGGGATCATACAATTTATTCAACAATTCTTACGCATTACACAAATTATGGATTAGGTAATAGTTATACATTTTGTCAAATACCTTTTTTAATATTACATAGTAGCAGCTGTCTACGGACACCGGTGATCACTTTTCATGAAGTGATTCGCTAGCAAGTTTGCCTACTCTACCTATAAAAAAATTGTGTATACTCTTAATAACTAATCGATTATTATTGTTGTAGGGCTCTAGGCGACACTCTGTCGGAGAAAGATTTTTACGCCAGACGTTCCGTTATTCATAACATTGTGTACCCATTAACAAAACCATACGTTCTGGTGAGCGAAGGCACCGACTTGGAGGATCCATTTAAAAGAGAATTGGCGATAAGGGAGCGCGCGAACAGAATTGGTATTTTACAGGTATACGTAAAAAAAATATGAAAAGTTTTACGGGCAGAACACTTTTGCGTCCATGTGTCTTGTCAAAATGAAATGGAATTGATTACATTTGAAGAAAATGCTACAGGGAAACTTACATTTCCATTTCCATCAGACACATTTCTTTCTTTTTCCGTGACATTCAACTTGTATAAAAATTAGCTGAAAATAAGATAATAAGTAATCAAAATTTATTACATCTAAAGCCATTATTTTTAACACATATATGTACCATTTTGTTAAAAAAATTAGCTGGTGGTACTAGATGTTATGTAATTATTAATCACTAAGACTTAGGGTACAAACTTTTGTTACTAACTTTATCATAATAAATTATTTGTATTTAAATTGAAGTATGTACTTTGTACAAAGATATTTCCGAGTATAGAAACAAGTTGCTGATTTATGGGCTAATATTCTTACGAAACTTTTTTCCAAGATTATTTTACTATATGTTAGACAGAATAATTTGTCATGCTTTAAAAAGAGAATACTGTTCAAAATCAAACCCGATCAGTAAATAATAATTTCGTTTTCATCTTTTAGTCTATTATTTTTATACGCCATTTCACAAAGAGTGGTTTTGAAATATCGGGATACATTGACTACGCACATCGGCTGCTGACTCAAGATTGGGGATCGTTTTTCAAAACTAAAAAGATGCTTTGGCCGAAAGATGACGATCTCGGATACTTCCATTGGCGCCATGGTACTGTAAGAAGCAACATTAGCAGAAATTATAAGGTATCTAATACAGCTACGATGTGTTCTTACTATGTTTAGCTTTTAATTGATTACAATTTTTAATATTTAAATCAAACTACTGTTGTTTAATTCTTTACAAATGGTAGGTGTTCATCACATTTGGTTGATATTTCGCATGATACTTAAACTGCGTTATAAACAGTCTCCATGCCAAAACTTATTTAATCTCTGGTACTGGGTCAGTTATTTTAACACTCGGTTTACAGGACGTGTCATTTTGACTCAACAATGTATATTAAAAATTTCACTACCAGTATACTTACACGCGACCGACTTTACAGTTTTTTTTTGGGCCTTTACGGCAACTCTGTTTTATATTTATTTTTATAAAAAAGGAAACATAAGGGTTGATATATAAAATAACTATGGCCCCCAAAAAGGAAACCTAACCACCTACAAAATATATGTGTCCGTAAACATAGCGTTAAAATCGATCATTTCATCTCTATCAAGAATACAGTCTACTGCTTTCTAAATAATACTTATGACGTTTACTGCAAATTTTACTAACACAGCATAGTGTTAGTAAAATTTGCAGTAATCAGCAGTGTGTTGTGCCTTTAAAGCCTGCGTGCTTAATCAGATATTCTGTAATCTGTGTTACAGCCCATACTGGATCCCGAACAAGGTCTCTTGTTTCAAAATCGTCATGATCACAAGATTATATGTCCAAATCCGGATCAGGAGACCGGGCAAAATTCGACGAAGAGACGTATATACTCACCCATGTACACGCAAATAGAGATCTACGATCACGTAGTGCGCAAGAAACCTTAAATGAAACATGCGCTTTATTAATTTTCAATATTTTGTTCAATAAATATTTGTTAAATTTTCTTTATCTAATATGATATTTGTTACATTTGCTTTTACAATCCTATGTTTGAAGTTATAATATACTAACTGAATTATGTATGACGACTTGCCAGTGTGTATTTTTATTTCAATTACCACGAAAACTGCTTTAATAATAAAATAAATAATATGCTGCTCTTTCTTGAGGTATGTTTATGATTAATTTACTTAATTACCATTATTTAATTCATGCTTAAATTTTACTATCATCTTATTTTGGCTAGTAAGTAGATTATAATTTCAATATTCTTACTAGTCAATACAAAATGTTGTCTGGGCAGTGTTTATTTCTATACTTTATTTAGTTTATCGAAAAACAATCTTTAATTTAATAGAAGTTTATGAATTATTTACCTGCTTTATTCTGTGGCAAGATGTAACAAATTTAATGTCTTTTATATATTCTTTATGTAAAAATTCATAATAATTTCAATGGCTATCGGTTACACGGTATAGTAGTTAGAATACCACCATTACTACTCCATTTAGCGGCAATAAAGTAGACAACATTTATAATTATTAATTTCAAATAATTCGAGGCTAGATTTCTTAAATAATTTCCAGTGTCAATTTTAATATATCCTGTTGCGTAAAGATTCTATCGGGTTGATAGTCAAATTCAACGCAGTTGGTATTTGCAGTTTTATTTCTACAGAAATAACACCTTAAAAAATTAGTTACGAAATGTGTTAAAAAGAACAAAAAGTGCCATTTTATAATGAGTGACCAAAACAATCGTTGCGGCAATCGCTACTACCGTTCTAATATTTTTTACATAATTTTTATAAAAATAACAAAAGTGTTAATTAAATGCTCCATAATTGGTAGATCTATATTTAACTTAAGACTGAGATATTAATGATCATTGCGATTCATTAAATTAACTATATACCAAAATAACTGAAATTAACAGGAAATTGATAAATGGACAACTTCATAGATGGCGCTGCATAACAACTGTCTGTTTAAAACATTTGTAATTTATTTATAGTTCTTAAATACAATTTGCAAACATTAAATCTACGTTTATTACGGATGATTTTCATTAAATTAGTGGATCATACACGCACATTATTTCAAATCAGTTTTACGTTAAGACTCTCGATGGTGGAGAATGACACTAACAATCCATGTATATGGAATTTACAAAAGAATAGTTCATATTTTGTTTTTATTAAAATCAAAAACGATAAGTGTATTTAAATACAACATTTATTATAACAGCTGAAGCCTTAAGATTTGCTCGTCACTTTTGCAATATTTTCATATGGTATCAAATTACATACAATGTAATGATGTTGCTCAATCTTGATATAAAATCAGTAAATAGACTTTTACGATTAGTATGATGCTGTAAATTGCATATTCTATTAATTTGTTTTGCTTTTGTTAAATTCGCAAAGAAAATAATTATTTGTTTTTCAAGAAGTTTTTTTAATTTCTCAAAAGTATATTTTATCAAACAACTGTTGTTCTTTATATACGTTCGCTATCAATATTGAAATCAGAGGGTTTTCTGCTTTAATTTATTTGTCAGATGAACTCGATCCAGATAATAGCAAAATAGCGGTATTTCGTCAGTAAAAGTAATTTGTATCAGTGGTTCGTTTATCTGTTATAAACTTTTTTTTTATATTTATCCAACGATAACTTCTCAATTTTGCTCGTATCCCTTTTACGATTTTATTTCTCTATAATGTACTCGAATTTGGATCCAAAGAATTTTCATAGATATTTCAATCCTAATGGTCTTACTTTTTAGTAATTATATATACTATTTACCTTCAAAACTTGAATGTCTTTAGACAATGATTTATTTTATTATCTATTAGTAAGGTGGACTGTAAAGAAATGTTTCAGAAAACAAACAAACTTTAAATTATTAAAAAAAATAAATGCATACATTTATTAAAGTATTTATGAATTTCACAATAATGAAAACTGTTAAATTCTCTGAGAGAATAAATAATTAAATTCTAATGTTTCTTATGGTAATTAAATTTTATGTTCATAGTTAAGTAACCTAAAAAACTTTCGCTTCCCCTTTTTGTTCATGAAAAAGTTAAATATTTTGATTCGTCAATGATTCAAGCCTTGTCCGTTTTGCTGATTCTCGCGATTTGCTGTGGACAACTGCTGTACGTAGTGTGATACCAAAAATGTCTTCATGGTATCTGTTTTCATCCTAAAAAAATAAATTTAGTGAAGTTTATTTTAATATGCTAAATGTTTTATAAAACCTCATCAAAGAGCGACAAAGGTTATGATTTCGTTCCTTATTATTTTTCAATATTATGCAATGTATATATACATTCTTACCATCATTTCTAAAATCAAATTTTCTGCGTCTTCTTCTGTCATTCTTGCATTGATACTTAATATTTCTATTAGTTTTTGCTTTACTTCTTCAGCCATTTTACAATCACCGCACACGTAAAAGTGTCCTCTTTCTTCTAGAAGCATGCGGGTGACAGTGGCTCCCTCATCTTCTAGAAGAGCTTGAACATGTTTCTGTGTGAATATAGAAATACTTATAAAAACTTTTCAATGATGGTGATGAAAATTACAGTGAAAGCAAGCCTCGTTACTTTTTCTTCAGTATCTTACCTTACTAATACCTTCTTCTCTTGAAAGTGCAACCATTGCTTTATGAAGAACACCACAAGCTAATGCTTCCTCTTTCTCTTCCTTGTATAAATCCATACTTTTGTATCTACATCCAAAGAACAGCCAGACAGGTCCAACTTTATTTGTTTGAGAATTTTTAATCTGAAAACTTCGATGATGCCAAAAGCCTCTGAATGGAGCAATACCTGAACCAGGCCCCACAAGAATAAGAGGGACTGATATGTCTTGAGGCATATGAAAGTTTGGTGCTCTAAAACCATGACAAATAATGTTTTTATGTGCTCTACGATAATACCGCAGAATTCCTTAATAAACACTTACCGTCTTATAAAAACTGTTATTTCATCGCCAGGTTTTCGATCTTGTAGGTATGTGGAACATACTCCGTAGTGGGTTGGTCCTTGTCCATCTGCAAATCATATCATCGGACAATAATTTGCATTACAACTTGTTATATAATTTATTCTGAACGAAATATGAAACTCACCTTGAACTTTATATACTACGACAGCTACCGTAATGTGAATTCTCTTAAGATGCGCTAATGGGGACGAAGATATGGAGTAAAATCGTGGCTGCAAGTGAGGTAACAATATCGCGAGTAAAGACGCTTGCGGTTTGCATGAAGGAATCAAATTAAGCACTTCTGCTAAATGTGGGTAATGATGATGCCTCCAATCATCGTATTTATTAGAATCCTATTAAATAATAAAAGTAAAATGTGAACAGAGAAGTTAAATAAAAATCATTATTTTATTCAATAATATGCCAATAACCAAGCAACTTTATTTTATTTATATTTTTTAAATTCAAACATACCTCTATTAATTCATTAATAAAATTAATTTCAGCTTGTTCGCTACACGCCCTTGCAAGATATTTCAAGACTTTTGTAGACGGTGGAGTTGTGATGTCAACGAATCTTGTAAAAATGTCTCTTACTGATACTGCAGGTAAACGTTCGTGCTTTTCCCAACTTTTTATTGCTCCTGAGATGGTAATATTAATTAATGAAATCGTCAAAGTTTTAAATTATATTGTGATAAATTGAAAAGTAGCACGACACTTGCCCGTTGGTGTATATGTTTCTTTCAAAACTTGTAGTTGAACAGGTTTTTCATAATCATCAACGTCTTTTAATCTTTCTAACACAACATCGACGATATCCTTGCGATTGTAGGCGAGAATACCGACGTGATCACCCGGTTCGTATTTTAAATCGATCTGAAAATATTTTCTAAATTAATTATAATGTTAGTCAATAGAGTTCATGTCCGCTTTATTTACTTTGTCTTACTTCCGACTCCATATCGACGAAGATTGTTGCACGATCCGCATCTATGTCACCCAAATGTTTAACTTCCTTGACAACACATGTTAAAAGTTGTTTTTTAAACCCTGCCTCAAGTGCAGATTTCATTGGTAGAATTTGGTCGGGCGTTTCAAATTTTACTGTATCTTCATTGAGCGGCATCATACCTAGTGCTTTCTTTCCATCTTTTACCATTTCATCCTCTTCTAAACAGAATGTTTCACAAGCCACCTAAAATAAATTTTGTTTTAAAAACAAATCACCGCATGAATCAAAAACATCTTCAATAATGAGCTGCTTACGTGGAATATATTGGAGGACCAATTTCGGAATTGCTGCTCTTGTCCGTACATTTCGTCACCGCAAGCCATATCGAGTAGTCTTTCTCCTCCTAAATCTTCAAGTACCTTATCTATTGTCTTTCCAAAATTACAGAACTTCGGATAAGCACTAGAACCTAGAGCAAATACTGCGAAACAGATGTTACTAAGTGGACCTATATTTTCTATCGATGATGTACCTGCAACGCTACCTGAACAAAAAATAAATCAGTATTTTTATAAATTATTTTAGAAAAATAATATAATAAAAAGAGGACATTAATATTATGTTCAAGTACTAAGAAATGTAAAGAAATAAATGCGTAAAGTGAAATAAAAATTGTTTTCACTTTTCTAATGCATGCATAATTACAAAACAAAATACTCACTTTTATTGGATTCCAAACGCGACAATTGCTTTTTATATTCATTGTTTGGGGCCATCATACTATTCGATCTCATTAATGCTTTCGGTGTTGTCATTTTATTATTCCTATCAAATGAATAAGGTCATTAGTTTAAGAAGCATTTTATTTTTAAAAATAAGTCAAAAATGTGAATTTCAGGTAGGTCTAAAGGTTGAGTAGGTACTAGAAAATAATATTTTCGATAATGTTGTTCTAAATAACAATAGCTTAGTAAAAAACTAACCCCGTTGTGTCTCCCGTTTGTGCTTCTTGATTTTTCTTTTCATTGTAAAGCATTTGAAAGAGATGTTCAGCAAATTCCTGTAATCGGATTTCGAATTACGAATAATTGTAAAGATAATAATTTGTAACGACAGGCAGAGGTAAAAGAAAAAATATATTTTTTCAAAAAACAAACATGAACTTTCTAGAATACATGATTTTAATGATACTCACAACGCCATTTGCAGGAGGTTCTCCGTTACCAAAGGTTGAAGTTACGATCAAAACGAGAGTTTCGTGTTCTATTGAAAACATATCGTACTCAGACATGCAGTGAACCTGTTTAAAGCAATAAAAAGATGTTCTTGTAAAACTATTTTTAAATTACTTATTTTAATATTAACACTTGACGTTCGTTGGTATTACAACATACTTTTTGTCAAGAACTTTGTCTTAAAAGAAAATGCAAATTATCCAAAATGAATGTCAAAAACATCTTACATTTTATATTTATAGATAAAATAAAAACTTTTCCATACATAACAAAAATTCAAAAAAAAAAATGATTTAACATTACCCGTACCAAGCTTGGTCAAATGATCGACCTCAAAATTTGTTCCTTATTCGTCTTTATATATTTTTTCATTACATTAATTTTTTTTAGATTTTTCATTTTTAATTTTCTTCCATAAATATTCATACTCTGGCTTGCTTACCGATCAGTAACAAACTGTAGTATTAAATAGAAAATGTAAAATTATTTTCAAAAATACCTGAGCGTTAAACGCGTGTCCAAATATAACACCGAGCTCTTTCGCGTACTGTTCAGACTTTCCAGTTTCAGTGCCGTACAAAATAGTCGCTTTAATGCGTTTGGAAAGAGCTTGGCCGAATAGTTTGGAAGTGAACTTAACAGCTCTGGCAATTTGCTTGAAGTGAAACTTCCTGTGTCCATTGCTGTTGTTTTCTAACTTTGACCATTGATGCGTTTTCCACGCTGGCTCCTGTTGTTTGGAATATGATATAGATTGACTTTAATCTTCGTACTTATTAATAGAATAGAATAGTTTTATTGCATAACAAAAACAAAATAAAATACACATGAAACAAAATAAAAGAAAGTAACTGTTACAAATAGAGCAAAGTAACCGAATACGTCAGCAGTGCAAAAGGCGGTCTTACTGCTGAAAGCAGTCTCTTCCAGACAACTTTAATATTAAAACAAGCATTTCATAGTGTTCGAATATTGCCATAATTTGTTTGGAGTGTTTTATTAATGAGACCAGTTAGTTCGTATATGAACTATAATGTCATTTATACCTGATAGTCATAGGACGGCCTAAAATAATACAATGCCATCTCTTGGTGGTACACGGACGTCAGCGAAGATGACATCGGTGGTACTATCCAAATCCAATCAGCTGGACACCCCCCTCTGTGAATGCAATACCATTTTAGTAGTAGTATTACACCTATAGCGTTCATCAATCATCAATCATTGAATCAAATATTTTAACAAAACAAACTATAATATTATTAATGATCCAGAGGTGAATTACTGTTTGGATACTATCCTGTTGGATAATATTTCAAATGGTTAATAAATAATAAAATTATAAACACTAGATTTCCGGACACATTTTCATGGTTTTGATCTCGAGTGTTTAGCGATTTTAAGGACTATTGTAATCCTATTATACCCGTTTTTTTTTAAAAATGGCATAAAACAATGTTGGCAGAGGCAATATAAAAAGTAAAACGTATTGTAGTATACAAAACTTATACCTGGGATTGTTCCGTTAAAATGACGTGTACTGCAATTGTAGTGTTAAATCGAAGTAATATTTGTATGATTAATTTTAATTAACTATATAGGTATTGTTATGTTATCCATTTATATATATTTCAATGTATAAATATTACATAAAATTAAAATAAAAAAAAATCCAGTGTTATTTCCAATCGCAAATAAATTTGGATTAAAATATCACATCTACAATTAACGAATTCATTCACCTGCTTTTATTTTCATTATCCAAATGCTTTATGAACTGTTCGGAAGCCGAGTGGTGATCGACAATGGAAGCGTTGTCACGATGAAAGCTGTGGAGGACTGCTATGTTCACTTCAACCAGCGCCCGGTCCTTCCACAATGATACATTCGAGTTTGTATCAAGACCCATTTTGATAGCGACTGCCTGAAATACAACTTAATGTATAAATTGATTTATATATGTCAATTAAAGGAGTCATAACTCATGTTCAGTTTTATGGGTAAGATTTTAGGGTAGGTAATTCTAAGCAAAACCAGAAATTAAAAAGAAATTTCATTTCAATATACGTTGCATTTATACAAGCAATGTATAAACAAATATAGTCGAGATTGAAGTGCAATAGATTACAAAGACATTCATAATTTTACTAATGATCAGTTGAAATAATGGACCTGTGCTTGAATTAGAGCATAGTAAACTGACTCATGTTATCTATGCTAGATCTTAAAGTAATATTAAAGATATATTAAAACTAACACCATTTATAAATCAATGTTTTACATAATAAAAGCATTAAATATACATAATGAAAGCTTAATCGGACAATAAAAAACTTAAGTCTCACCGTTCATGTAAATCTGATCAATAATTAAATAATGTTTAGGTTTCAAATTTTTAATAGCATGAAGATCGATAATCATTGTGAAATAAAATAGATAAATATCCTATACAGTCGACTTCGATGTAACGAATCTTAAATGATCAAAATTAACTGTCAACAGTCATTAACTCGGGTTAAACAATAGCGAATTAGAGATGCGAATGGGTAAAACTTGCCTCTACGATGTTGAGTCGATTTGTATCGCAGAAGTTGCGACATCCGATTTCTGTGCCCATGTACCATCCGTTGAAGGCCGTGCCAGTAAATTCTAAGCCGCCGCAGTCCAATCTCATATTGGAAACCGCTGGTAATGCGTACCACCGCAGACCGAGGTCTTTGAACCATTCGTATCTGTTGATTTTGTATTACGTAAATTTACTAAACTGTAGACTAAACACCTGCAAGTCTAGATGAGATGGACTAACACAATATTATGCAATAAATATTTTATACCATTTTGAAGTATTGTGTAGATAATGATATTATTGGGGATAGCAATAACATTTTTTCATCGGCAATAGGTTAACACTTGACCTTAATTCCATCGGATGTTAAATAACAATGAGGCTGTAGATAATGAAGCGTTATCGTCCAGAATATTTCTGGCTTTCATATGTTCGACTGTTAAAACAGCAATTCTTTTAATGCCGCTGGTATTTACCCAGGCGGGTTAAGAAAAATTATGTAATCATCTGAGTTTAGATGATTACTATTTATGTGGCCGAGGTATCGAAATCGAGACATTCGTGTTATGATGCAAGCGGTAAACCATTGTGCCACAGATGTACATGAAGTTAACATATTCAAGGAGTATAATGTATAATGCATTAGTCACCAAGGAGCGGGATCGTGCCTGCAGGGCGAGTCCAAACACTTATTCACGCATCTATACAAAAATATTAATGCATGACGTGATTTTTTTTATCTTTGTATCCATGATTAAACTCTGTAGGTAATATTATTTATTTATTTTAGTGTACTATATTACTTAGACGGGGTATGCCGTAATTTCGGGCTAATATGGGAGTACCGCCATTGCTCAGGAGTTAAAAAAAAATCATTTTAGTAGGTAGAACTCGTATACGAGTAATCATGTGTTAAATTTAGTGACCTTATTTACATCGATATATGTAATTGGCTTCAAAAGTCTGAGGACAGTACATTAACACGTGAAAATGGGTCGGTAAATCAAGTTTTAATTACAATGGTAATATTTTTTGTTATGATGTTATTACTTCATAGATTGGACTCTGATAATGTAATTATCGGACTAAAAATCGCTTACTTACGAACTGATTTAGTTTTATTTTTTTCAATTTTAATGTTTCAATGCACTTTTAATGTACTAATAAAACTGAGCAAAAGCCCGTGAATTAATTTATTTTGGTTCCAAAAACTTAGTGTACCTGGGATGTTCCATTTCCACCTCCATCACTATTTCTCTTGGAATATCAAAAAACTCGGGATCTTTGCCGTCCGCTGACAAAACCAACGGTAAAATGTCCCACGGAGTACGTGGTGATTTCCAACCGAGTTTTAAGCAGACCTAAAATTCAATATTGTAAATTAATACAACTTATATAATAAGTCACCATAAAATATAAATAAATACCACCTCTATAATTAATTAAAAAAGTGCAACTGCATTTTTTACGAAATCATCATTGGGCAGTTTTAAACAAATTTTATTTTATTATTGTATTTATAAGTAAGGTTCTGCCTCCGTGGTACTGCGCAGTGGTTTACCCGCTTGCCGTATAACGCCGTGGTCTCGGGTTTGATTCCTGTGCCATCCCAATAATAAAGTCCGGATTTCGAAAGAGCTTTTCAAACCCACCTGGCTAGCTAACATTTTAAAGGTCAATCTGCTGACTTAACAGCATCGCTGTGTTTCAGCATATATGTGAGAGCCAATTGTATTTTGAGCGAACACGCTTCACCATCTACAGCCTCATTGTCACTTAACATCGGGTGAAATATAGGCCAAGTTTTAGCATATAATAATAAAAAAAAGTGAATACTCGTATTGTAGTATTCTTTGAGATATAGTTTCTTTGAACGGAAATTAGTATATGTAAGTAATGATGAAAAAGTCTATAAATATGAAAGAAGAAGTTTACAAAATATGTAAAAAAATCTACTTAAAAATATTTATAATTTTTTTTATATTTGAATGAAGTCGATCGTGACAATGCTCTATTTCTTAAATGAGAATAAAACGATAACATCAAATCTACATTGCTCGCAATACTTTTTTGCTGAACCGTAATTTCCAACCGGATCTCTCCGGACAATGGTACATAGATGTAATTTATAATAGATCATCATTGGGTTATTTTTAGCGATGCTGTAACAGCCACTTTTCGGTATCAGTATTGAAAAACTCTTGTGAATATTATCATGGGCAATACAACTTCTTTACATTTTTGTAAATGCCTGCCAAAAGGAGTGAACATAAATGATCACCGCTGAGCTTGATTAATTGCAATACCTAGTAGAGCAGTAGATCCCAACCTACTTGGTCTCATGTCCCACTTTTGAGTAAAAATGTTTCTGTTCCCCTACACACTAGCAATTTTTTTATCTAATACCTCCATAATAATGCAATTAATTGAATTAGTTATTTTTTTAAAAGTTGATGATTGCCCCTCTAAATGACAGAATTGGCCCCCTGTGGAGCCTACGCCCCACCTTGGAAAACACTGTAATAGAGACTGCATAGCTGTTTTATAAATTTAATTCATAGATACCTTTTTAACTATAAATATCACAGAAAATAGATGCACTATTATTTATGATAAATTCTTAATAATTATTTTGTTTTAATCAACTGAAAAGTATGATTCATTTATATAAACAAAAAAATGTACAATTTCAAATAAAAGTACTAAAATATTTTTTTTATCTCTTTTTTTCAACCCTACAGTTCAGAACGACTTGATGGTATGGAGGGTTTGTCCATCAAAAACATCAAGAAAAGCGGACCACTCCGTATGAAATAAGATACTAAAACAAAAATAGTAGGGAACAAAAAAGATGTGATTTTGTCGGTTAATAGCTCATTCACATATCAATTGTCTGGATAATGATTTTAATTATTGCTCTTGCATGACTAATTTAAGGTATTTTTAATTTTATAAATCTATAATTTCAAAGGAAAAAAGTTACCTCTGTAAATTCGATACGAGCGGGATCTCCTATTATTGAGCCGTCTGGTTCTACGTAACCAGCATAACTGATAAGTTGCGGATTCCATATTCTGTAATCATGACCGCCGTCCGTTCTCTGGGGAAATATTGTTATTGCCGATCTGCAATTTAAGACAATTCCAAAGTTTTATTGTCTGCATTAATTTTGGCGAAATTTTATATCCTCTATACTTTTTTTAGTAAAAATTTTTTTTATTTTTTTAGTAACACTTAATATCGTGAGGCATTACTTCAAATATTTTGAGGGACCATTCAAGAGAAATTTCAAATATTAGTTTTCTTGCTTAATTAGTGTACATTTATTTTTATTTATTCATAAAAAAATTACCGCTGATTAAATTATAATGAAACTATATAACATTAAAATAATATAATATTTTATGACAAGATATGAAATTGTTGGAAGCATTTTCTATAATTTAAAAATTTAACAATCAAATTGTTTGAAAATTCAATATAAATATAGTTACGTTTTTATGAATAAGTAAATTATTCTGCAGCAAAAGGATGAAGAAAAAATTTTTATTTAATGTTTGGTCAGTTCGAAATGTTGTCATTCTATTTGATTCATTATTTTATTTTTTATTGATTACTCGTGTATCTGTGTTTATGTGCGTGTTAAATATCAGTCTTCTTTATTTTTAATTAAACTTTTCTCTAAGACGAATTTTCTTTTATATATATATATATATATCAC